>CAIGQQ010038251.1:3287733-3304360 GCA_903798035.1 Danio albolineatus
TGTGAGGATAATCAGCATATAAACAATGGGTTATTCAGCACAAGTAGCAAAATTACTCATTAATAAATTCAATGCATAACAAACTTGTAACTATAATAATAAGTCTCTTATTATTATTAATAAGAGTTATCTTAAGTTATCTTATTATTAAGACCAAAGTTGGTCCATGGTAACCTTTGATTTGGCCCGCCATCCCATCTGAGAAGAGGGGGAGAATGATGGGGATAATTTAGAGATTGTCATTTCAAATCTAATGTAACCTTTATTGTTAAAAGCTAATAAATGAGAAAATGCTTTTTAAAAGAAATTAAATGTTTCAATTAAATATTGATAATGAACGAGATTTAGTTTAAATGTACATACTATCACTGTCACCTGATGGATAAAGGACAATGCAGAGACCTTGGTGAGCAAATGGAGGAAAAGGCAGATTCTGCTTGACTTGAGTATTCAGCATTAAACTCCACTGTTCACTGTTATGATTTTATTGCAATAAGTTATCATTTTAAAAGTTACACTGCATTAGTTAATACAATTTAAAGAATTGTTTTTTCATTTTTTTATTTTTAAATATTATGAAATGAATTAGGTTCGATCCCCAGCTGGGCCAGTTGGCATTTCTGTGTGGAGTTTGCATGTTCTCCCCGTGGTTGCGTGGGTTTCCTCCGGGTGCTCCGGTTTCCCCCACAGTCCAAAGACATGCTGTACAGGTGAATTGGGTAAGCTAAATTATCTGTAGTGTGTGTGTGAATGAGAATGTATGTATGTAAGATGTTTCCCAGAGATGGGTTTTGGCTGGAAGGGCATCCGCTGCTTAAAACAAATGCTGGATAAGTTGGCGGATCATTCCGCTGTGGCGACCCTGGATTAATAAAGGGACTAAGCCGAAAAGAAAATGAATGAATGAAATTAATTAGGATTAACCATGGCAACTTTAATGTAAGTATATTTACCTTCTGCCCATGGTTCATAATGATATATTTGGTATTTGGCCCTTTTTATGAAAAAGTTTGTGCACCCCTGATTTCAGATAAAGAACACACACTTATTTGTCCAGTTTACGAAAAACGAACTCGTTTTATGAAGGACCGCAAACGGAAAGTCTCGTTTCTGATGAGTCTCGCGATAATTCTGCTGGTCTAATCTTCTGATAGAAATGCCGCCATCTTCTGGTGAATTAATACGTGCCAGTTGAAACATCTGGTATGTATACAAAATTAACCATAATAATATAACTTGCTGTGGTTAGTAAATACATTTCTGTTGTATACGTGCGCATCTACGAGGTATTGTGACAGAGAAAACATTAAATGTTTCTGAGCAGGAGAAAGACGTTAATTATGTAGCTGTAGTATATTTTGCTGTTGTATAATTATGAGGTTTGAGACATGCAAAATGTTAATAGGCTAATAATAATCGACAGCAAAGTATAATAATCTTACCTCTTCTCACATCTTTTCCTTCACACAGCCACAAATCCACAGCGGCCGGTTGACTGTCAGGCAAAATAAATTGATCAATCAATTCAACAATCGATCACACTTTCATGTCATGAAATGTAACTATTATATATTGTGTTCGGTATTAGACAACTCTGGTTAAATTTGGCTTTCTGTTTTTACAAGTGGCTACAAAGAGCTTTTCTTATTAACTGGGTAAAGTATCTAAAACAAAGTAAATTTAAGGCTACATCCAATTTAACTAACATGCTATTATATCTGTTTATGGTTTATAGTGCCAACATGCTAACATATTACTGTTTATATATGTTGATGTTGCTTCTAACATTCTCTGTCACAGGTATTACTGGTTATTGGTGTATTTATAATATTTCATCGAATTTACTGAAATATGAAGTCATTGCAAGAAAATTGTTTTATAATATATACACATAATGGTGTTATTTTAATTTATATTAGAAGATATTGACATAATTTGGTGCTGTGAAGAACACAACAACCTGAATATTGTTAATAACATTATAAAGGTTGAAATAGAGAAGAATTATTCTGAGCATTTTGAAGTGTCTTCAATAACAATACAATGTTCATATCATAACACATTATTATCAGCACATTGTCCACTCATGAACAATCTGATGTAAATTTGTCAACATTAAAAGTTTGGGTATAATGGCTTGTGTGCAGGCTTTTAGATTGATTTAGTTATTAATGAGCCTTTGGATAGCAATTGTTATACATGTTAGATTTCAGGGACAGTTATAGCAGCTTTATATTGGTCACTTTATACTGATATCTGTCTTTAACACAGGACAGATCTTGAGGAAACCAACAGAGTTCTGAGTATCAGCTCAGCCGAGCAGCATGTAGAAACAGCTCTCCTGAAATCAGCATAACCCACAGAGCTGGAATTCACATTGTGCCTGAGGAGAGAATTCTTGCATTGAACAGGAATGACTCCACCTATCAACAACAGTAAGACATTTTAAGCAGACCTGACTGGAAGTCAGAACTTACTTAAAGGAAGTGGTTTTCTGTGTGAACAATAACCCATAAAACATCCTCATTCTGTTCGACTCACATTTTTACTATATGAAATGACATAACTTGGCCTGACAAACTTAGTTTTACAAGACTTAAAAAATAAACAGTGATAAGAGGTTTATTTTAAAGACTATGGCAGTAGATGTTTGTTGTTACTGAGCAGATGCCACCTTTATGTCTGCGCCAGTTTGCCAGTAATTGTTTATGCCTTTGCCTTTTTCATGAATCTTCATGAATAAATGCGGATTAAATATATGTATTTAAAATGAACCCTTTAAGCTGCCGTGGCGTTTATGATGAGTTTTTTTTTTGTTCATTTTGTGGCATCTCAGATTATAATGCAATAATGCATTTTAAACGTTAGATGGCAGTGCTGTTTTAGTAAAGCAGTTTGGGCAAGACAACTACCCTTGGATTGTACTCAAATTTCCAATGCACCATGTCATTGTTTAACAGTATAGTTACTATAAAATGCTCACTATTTTATTTTATTTTATTTTATTTTATTTTATTTTATTTTATTTTATTGTTGCCCTTTATTTTTTGATGGCTCATTGTGTTTCACCTCATATCTTAATGCTAATATTCATTTGGCCTTTCAAGACTTCTAATGTGGTACCCAGTTTAATTTAAAAAAGCCATTTTATTTCACAATTGCTAAAAAGCATGACAACATCAGTTAGACATGAACCAAACTGGGAAAACAAAAACCAGAATACATTTTTGAGAAAATATTTATTTATATTTACATATGAAATACGTTTATGTAATACTTTTATATAGTGTAAGTATTTTTGTTTTGTGTATTTCTGAAAGTTGAAATTTGAAGTTTGTATTTATATTTACATGATAATATACAGGTGGCTCAGTGGCACTGTCGCCTCACAGCAAGAAGGTCAATGGTTCGAGTCCCAGCTGGGTCAGTTGGTATTTCTGAATGGAGTTTGCATGTTCTCCCCATGCTCACGTGGGCTTCCTCCTGGTGCTCCGGATTCTCCCATAGTCCACAGACATGCGTTATACTTGAATTAGGTAAACAAAATTGGCCATAGTGTATGAGTGTGTGTGTGAATGAGTGAGTGTGTATGGGTGTTTCCCAGTACTGGGTTGCGGCTGGAAGGGCATCCACTGCATAAAACATATGCTAGAATAGTTGGCTGTAAATTCCGCTGAGGCGACCGCTGACAAATGAGGGACTGAGCCAAAGGAAAATGAATGAATGAATGAATAATAATATACACATATTATGTAAATTAAACTACATAACTTTAAAAGTAGTGTAATATTATGCAATTGTATCTGTCATAGATAAATATGTATAAAATATAGCTAAATATTTTATATATACAATTACATATTTACATACATTTTATATAATCATCTATTTATTTGTGTGTACTACTTAATAACGCAAATTGATGAATAAGTTAATAAATGATGTTTATGTAATAATTATGTGCAATAAATAATAATACAATACAAATTACAGAATTATTTGATAATAAATGATACAATAAATGTGTACCTGCACATTTTAGTCCTATTTTTAGTAATACAAGTTAGTACAGTTTATAAATCAATCATTATACACACATGCATGCCTGATGCAAATCCTTATATGTTTGAGTCTTCATATGTCCTTTGTATAGTTTTTTTGATAACGTGTTCAGTAATTATTTAACAAGTCTTTATTTTTGGATAGACCCTTAAATAATAGATTCAAATAATAGGTTACTCTGTGCTGTCAATGCTGAAGACCTAAAATTAGTCTTCCTACATAATGAATTAGTCCCTGAGCAATTTTGGGCTACTGTGACTGTCTAGATCTGACTTTGTCCTTTCCCAATAACAGACCATCGCTCATACACACACACACACACACACACACACATTCACATCTGTCCTTCTGTCACCAGAAAACCTGAGCTGTTGCTAATTGTAGTTCTGGCAGGAAGCCTTCACCATAATGGTCTGTCTGTGCAGCAGGCTCCCGTTCAGAACTATGGCTAGATGAGCCGCCACTGCACCACAGAGCGGGACGCCTGCCAAAACGAACTCTGCAACCTCTTTGGTGTGCCCTTCGGGTCAGCTTACACAGCAGCGCACCGTTCTGCTGAAATCCCTCAATTAATGCAGAGGAGGGGGAATGACTCAAGTGAAAAAAGCAGGTACACAAAATGGTGCTCGCCTTTATTTGCTGTGTCAGAGTGTGGCAGTCCAACACAAGGGGGTTTACAAATCGGGATGTAATGTGAGAGTTGTTTAGGAGGAATAGTGATGTTCATGTCCATGTCATGTGTAATCTTTCATTCAGTTTCTGGGTTTTGGGTCAGGTGTTCACTTTTTGACTTTTCCCTGGGCGGCCACGGCCTCCATGGCTTTGCGCACTGTTTCCTCGTCTCCCAGGAACTGCATGGGTTTGATGGGCTTCAGGTCTTTGTCCAGCTCATAGACGATGGGGATGCCAGTGGGCAGATTGAGCTCCATGATCGCTGCATCCGACATGCCTGCGGATATAGATATGGTCATGATACATAGAAAAGTATATATTATTACAAATACTTGTTTATTAAAATTTAAGGCCAATTAAAAATACTGGTCTGAGAAATTAACTAAAATACAAGTCATTTGTCATTTGAAAATACAAAATGTACAAGCAATTGTTTTTTAATAAGTGCAATGCAGTAAATTTATTCTTTTTGTTTGTTATTAAAACTAGTGTACTAGGTATATTAGGCTGCTGTCAGTTTAAGACTGACCCCATGTATTGATCCATAACTGTTTATGCTTACTGGCGACACAAATGAGTGCGTTTAATAATAGTCACCATATGGCACCATTGCATTAGAGTGACTACCACCTTTTCTTTTTCATGCATGTTTCTTTATCACAGAAATATGTTAAAAAAGATTCTGTGCCACAGTATGTACTGTCTGGGTTTACATCTACATCTACTATACTATATTTGACTGACTAAAAAAGAGTGACTGGTAAATAAAAAATAGATATTAATTTAGCTACTTCAATGCATTTGTCAATAGAAATGTAAAAATAGCTAACACTGGCTGCCAAGCTATGGTCACTTATCAGCTAGTATTAAAATGCACAAGCTCTAGAGCACATGTGTCAGACTTAGTTCCTGCAGGGCCGCAGCTCTGCATAGTTTTGTTCCAGCTCTAATTAAACAAACTAATTGAGTGCTTCAGGCTTCTTTGATACCTACTGATAGCTGTTTTTAAGTTGGGTCTAAACTCTGCAGAGCTGCAGGCCCTCCAGGAATTGAGTTTGACACCCCTGCTCTTAAACACAGCTCTAACACAGCTGTTTTTTTTCTATCCTACAATAAGATTGTATAATATGTAATAGTATTTGTATAGTATTTGTCATTCACAATAGTATTTGTACTTTTCAATTGTGACCTTTAATTTCTGGAATCTTTAAAATGCATTTGGTTTTAGGCAAGACATTTTCATTTGATAAAACAAAAACGATAAAAACAGATTGTTTTGATGTAATGTTTCAGTGTCACATGACCAGATCAATTTAATTACAATTCAATCAATCTTGCACATCTAGAAAATACATTTGTACATTTAAGTTTAATATTAAATAAAATTTGTCACTGTTGTGAGTGTGACCGCTAGTATAACACAGTGTAAAACAACTGAATTGCAATGCAGCTCTGACTATGCTGACTATAACCAACATATTAGGAAAGGAGGCATGAGATTTGTGTGCTAGGGAGGTCTAATGATTAAAATAAATGAACTTAAATGGCAACTAATGATCAAAGTTCTTGTATTAATCGAGAATATCGTCATTTAAGTATTTTAAGTTTATTTTTTTTAAATACAGTCAGTTTTTAGTTACAAATTAAATCTGATTATGTTTGCTTCAGTACAAATTGACTCATAATTTCCATTTAATTAATTAAAAACTATTAATCAAATACTGCCCATCTCTGGTGGCAGCCACTGGTGAACATCTTTACATATACATGGAATTACTTGACCTTTCCTTGACCTTTCTTTGCACTAGTGCATCTCTCTCTAGCTGTTAAGAGAGAATGCAGAACCTTTTCTACTGAAAGGTTGTGCCCGTAACAGGAACCATTCCCTTCCCTCTCTAGTCTATGCATGAATGAGTGCTATAAATAGTCTGTGTGCCATCAGGGATCATTGTAGCCTGGTGGTCAGAAACGTTCTGTGTGTCTGAATGCAGCATGTCCTTGTTTCTTGACACGCTCGGCTTACTAGCAGTCTGTTGTAATAGAGTCTCTGAACGGTCTTTTAACAAAATGTTTGACAGGATGATACTCACTCTCTAAGTGTTTGACGATGCCACGCAGGCTGTTTCCGTGAGCAGCGATGATGACGTTTTTGCCAGCCTTGATCTCGGGTACAATAACCTCATTCCAGAAGGGCAGGGCACGAGCAATGGTGTCCTTTAAGCTCTCGCAGATGGGAAGCTCACCCTCTTTCAGACCCTTGTAGCGCCTTGACTGGTTAAAGAGGGGAAAGGGGTAACTTTAAACAGTGACGTAAAAGCTGTCGCAAGCATCAGTGAATTATAAAGAAAGCTATGCAAAGAAAGTATTTATTTAATTGAAGATAATTAGTTTAAAACAATCTATGTGTATGTTTCAATTTAAAACAACAACATAACTTTTATATTAAAAAATTATGCAAATTACTGAAAATTATAGTATAAATGTTATATTTTTGCTAATATAATGTTATTCATTCATTTTCTTTTCGGCTTAGTCCCTTTATTAATCCGGGGTCGCCACAGCGGAATGAACCGCCAACTTATCCGGCATTTGTTTTACGCAGCGGATGCCCTTCCAGCCACAACCCATCTCTGGGAAACATCCATACATTCTCATTCGCACACATACACTATGGACAATTTAGCTTACCCAATTCACCTGTACCGCATGTCTTTGGACTGTGGGGGAAACCGGAGCACCCGAAGGAAACCCACGCAACCACGGGGAGAACATGCAAACTCCACACAGAAATGCCAACTGGCCCAACTGGGACCTGCCCCAACCGGGGATCGAACCAGCGACCTTCTTGCTGTGAGGCGAACGTGCTACTCACGCGCCACCACCGTGGCGCACTATTAATATAATGTTATATTTTGTATATTTTACCAGTGCATCAGTTTAACTATATATAATGTAAGTAATAAATTAAAATAAAGTTTAAATGTTTATATACAATGTAATGTAAATATATTATACATTGTGCATACAAATATACAAACATCAAACATACAAACATTTGTATATATTTATACAAAATTATACTAAAAAAATGCATTCTCATACCTCACTGATGATTTTGTGATATGGATGGTCCTTATCCATAGGTGGAGGAGGAATATCAAATGATCTGCGCCAGATCTTAACCTGCTCCTCTCCGTGTTTGGCTGCTGTCTCTGCCTTGTTCAGACCAGTCAGACCACCATAGTGACGTTCATTCAGACGCCAGGTGCGCACAACGGGCACCCACATCTGGTCTGTGCCCTCCATGATGGTCCACAGAGTCTTGATGGCTCGCTTCAAAACAGAGGTGTAGCATACATCAAACTTCATGCCAGCATCTTTGATGGCCTGAGCACCGCGTTTTGCCTCCTCCAGGCCCTTCTCACTGAGATCTGCATCAAACCAACCGCAGAAACGGTTTTCCTGGTTCCAGGAGCTCTCACCATGGCGTACAATCACTAGACGATGAGCAGCAGCCATTATGAAAAGGATACTTGGGTTTCACTACAGTATATGTCTGACAAAACCCACCAAAAACAGCCCTCCTTGCTGTTGTGCACACACTCTGTGACAGACAGTAAACCCTGCGTGCCTTTGCTAAGCTCTTTTTATAGCATTCTGGTATGTGGCCTGTCATGAATGTCACATCTCTGTTGCTTTTTAGCCAATCAGTGTTTTGCTTTCAGAGTGACAGATGAATGTGCCTATTGCCTCTTATGTTTAAGGGGAGGACCGGATATCTATCTACTACTCGAAGGGCAGAGGTCGTTCAGAGATTCAAAATAGCAACATGACTTTTAAACTGAGAGGTGTGGAATAAAAGTGCAAAGATCAGAGTAAGCCCTAGATCCCAACGGCTAGCAAGAGCCTATGAGTGAACAGTGCAGCTCACATATATATAGAGAAAGACAGAGAGAGAATATAGAGGCATAATGTACAGTACAGGAGGAGTTTGCAAACTTTTTTGCCTAATACTAAGCTATATACTTTGTCTCTCTCTCACACACATATGCACACACACACACACACATATATATATATATGTAGCTCTTGAAAAAAATTAAAAGATCTTGTAAATTTATGCATTGTTTTTCCCCTTTCTCTAATCTATGTTGTTCAAAGTAACTTTTTCCATGTTTTTAGACTTTAATTATTGTGAACAAATAATTAAATAATATGTAAAAAATTACAGACCACTTAAAAATAATTAGTTTCTTTGAAATATTACAGTTATAAACATATAAAAGCCTTTAAAAGGTACAATAATCACATATTTGTTCCTGTGGCCCATATTGCATGAACTACCTTTCATATCCACCAGAGGCGATGGTGTGTTTCCACAGGTAAAGCACTGAAAATAGAGCTATAGCCATTCCTCACCTCTTTTCCATCCCCCCTCCCTTTTGCACTCTTATTCCAGCTTTCATCTCTGCATCCGCAGTGGAAGATGCATTTGTGCTTATATTTTAACATCTGTATTGCTTCAGTATTAAATTAATTGTTAAAACAATGTGACGAGACAGCGCGAATCATCACTTGGTTATTTTTAGCTTCTTACATAACGAATGTTATAAGATTTATAAGATTTGACAATTGTAAGATTTAGATAATATTTTTAAATAAAAACCTTAACATTTATCCACACATTTGTGTTATGGTCTGACTTGCACATACAGCTGCACATCGCACTCTCCCCCACACACTCTCTCTCTCTGCTATTGATACTGCATTGTCAGAGTTTAGAAAATCACTTGCGTCAGAGCTCCTTTCTGCCTATATAAGCTGCACTGACTGCAGTAGGAGCAGCAGATCAGTGCTTGAAGGCTGATCGAGCTGACTGTGGTACCGAGGCACAGAGCAGCTTGTCCTTGGAGCCATGAGTGCCGTCGGGTTTGACCCCTACTTCTCGTCCTCTTACAAGCGCTGGTATATGGAGAGCAGCCCTCGGGTCTCTCAGCGTGGCCGCTCTCGCACCACGTTCTCTGCCCACCCACCTTCTCTCTCTTCAAGCCGCCTCCACTATGCCTCCCCCGGCCGGACCTCTACCGGTCTGCTGCTGAGCAGTCCCGGTCGCTCTGTGGATATTGACATCAGCCATGCCGCCCAGGTAAGCTCTGAATTTCGCACTGTGCGAACTCAGGAGAAGGCCCAACTGCAAGATCTCAATGATCGCTTTGCTGGTTACATTGAGCGAGTTCATGAACTAGAGCAGCAGAACCGTGCCCTACAGGCCGAGTTGCTCCTGCTGAGGCAAAGGCATGTGGAACCTTCCCGCCTGAGAGGCCTGTATGAGCAGGAGATCCGTACCCTGAGGGCCGCTGTCGAGGAGGCCCGCATGGAGAGGCAGGTTGCTTTGAGTCACCGGGAGAGCATGGAAGATGCCTTGCGGAGCCTGCAGGCTAGTTATGAGGAAGAGGTTGTTGCCCGTGAAGACTCTGAGGGCAGGCTTCTGGAGGCCCGAAAGGAGGCCGATGATGGTGCTCTGGCTCAGGTGGAGCTGGAGAAGAAGGTGGATACCTTGCTGAATGAGCTGGCCTTCCTGAAGAAAGTCCACGAGGGTGAAATATCAGAGCTGCAGGCCCAAATTCAATATGGAGCTCAGATAGCTGTTGAAGCGGAAGCCGCCAAGCCTGATCTGTCCAGCGCCTTACGTGACATCAGAGCTCAATATGAGAAGTTAGCTGCTAAGAACATCCAGTCCGCTGAAGAATGGTTCAGAGGAAAGATGGGTCACCTGACGGAAAGTGTAGCCCATCACACTGATGCGGTGAGAAACTCCAAGGATGAAGCGGGAGAGTATCGCCGTCAACTGCAGGCTTGTGTTCTTGAGATCGATGCCTGCAAGGGCCTGAACGAATCCCTGGAGAAGCAGCTGAGGGAGGTGGAGGACAAGCAAAGTGCTGAGGTTGCGGCCATGCAGGTTAGTACTACTGCCAAGTATTTTACTTATTAAATCCCCTCGAATCATCATTCTCACATCCATCCTTCTCCACAGGATACAATCAGTGACCTTGAGGATGAACTTCGAGCCACTAAGGGTGAAATGGCGCGATACCTTAAAGAGTATCAGGATCTTCTCAATGTGAAGATGGCCCTTGATATTGAAATAGCTGCTTATAGGTGAGATCACAAATATGACCACAGGCATTCAGATTTATGTCAGTGCTTCTGAGGCATATCATTCTCTCTTTTTATTGCAGGAAGTTGCTTGAGGGGGAGGAGTCTCGCTTCAGTGTGGGAGTTGGAGGTTTGGTTGGTGCTTACTCTGTTGGACCCATCTACTCCCGTCCCATGTTTTCCCTGTCCAGCATGAGCTCTGGCACCCCCTACCTGCTCAGCTCTCGTCTGGTCAGTTCGTCCTTCTCAGCAGATGAGGCCATCACATCCAGTCAAGCTCAAGAAGCTGCTGCCAGTCCAACACAGGAAGAAGAAGAAGAAGAGGAGGAGGAGGAAGCAAAGGAAGAAGAAGAAGAAAAGGAGGAAGAAGAAGCTGAAGAAAAAGAGGAAGATGAAGAAAAGGACGAAGAGGAAGAAAAAGAGGAAGAGGAAGAAGAAACAAAGGATGAAGAGGAAGGTAGGATTTGTATGCTGTTGTCTAGATTGAAATATGGTATGTGGTATTTTAAATATTCTCAAGAACTGCATCACTAATTGCTGTTTTCAACAGGTGCCGAAGAGGAGCAGGAAGTTGGAGCAGAAGAAGAAGAAAAAGGAGATGAGGAGGACACTCAAGAAAAGGAAGATGTTAAAGGGGAAGATGAGGAAGGAGGAGATGAAAAAGAGGGTGATGAGGAAGAGGGTGAGCAGAAAGAGGGAGAAGAGGAAGAGGAGGGAGAGAAAGCTGAGGAGGAGGAAGTGGCCGCAGAGGAGGAAACTGAGGCTGAGAACAGTGAGGAGAAAGCTGACACGAGTGCTGATCAGGCCAAAGAGGACACTGAGACAGACAAGGAAGACACCAAGGCAGAAAAAGACAAGGTAGAGAAGGAAAAGGTTGAACCCAAAGCTGAAAAAGCCAAAGAGGAAGTAAAACCCGAACCAGCTAATGAGAAAGCCAAGGAGAAAACTGAACCAGAGTCAAAGGATAAAGGCAAGCAAGAGCCAGAAAAACCCAAAGCAAAGGAAAAGGCTGAGCCAGAAAAGCCCAAGGGAAAAGATGAAGGCGAAAAAGCCAAGAGTGAAAAAAAGGAAAGCGTGAAGCAGGAAAAGGGGAAGGAGGAGGCAGAGAAACCTAAAGGAAAGAAGTAATGAGGATCAATAACAGCACAAATATCAGTACCCGCTTCTTTAGTCTACCTTCAGTCCCTTACAAGCAGTATGCCTTGACTTATGGTGCTCACAGTGAATTGCAATACAATGTTTGAAACTACATTCAACTTTATCTGCTTTTAAAAAAATTGATGATTGTCTGATGCTATTGAGATGCTGATCTACATACCCCAGTGAATGTATACTTGTGAAGTAGATTCTATTTTTGAATGAGGCATCAGTTCTGTCACAGTGCAATAAGTGAATGTCAGTGCAATAAAAACAGGCTTCTTGATGACTGAAAAGATTTGATGATCCTTGTTTTCATTGTTTGTGGATGTAATAATTGTGTTGATTCATTACAAAGAGGTTATTGTGATCCCTGTTTAACAGTTGGCTTTATATAATTAAACCAAACTTCAAACTATAAAAGGTGCAATGCAAAAAGTCGGTAAATTAGATGCAGAATGCATGCAGGAAAACCTATTAAGTATAAAATAGCACTGAGGCACTAATTAAGGGATCCACTGATTTTAGATATAAACTTATATACATATTTTAAAACATATTTTATACACATTTTAAAAATTATTTCAATATATGAGTGATTTATGAAGCATTTAATTATTTTAAATGTAAAAATGAAATAATGTAATTTCATCCTGTGTCACCCTGTGTCAGAAGTTTCTGAGGTACATCTAAAAAAGCTAAATATTTAGAAGTACTTTTCAGCATGCACAAACCTGCATATATATCAGGAAACAAAATATGAGATGGCAGTCTGTTGCTGAAAGTACAAAGTTCATTTAATGTAGTAAATCACACCATCATTATTGTATGTTAAATTAAGCATCTTTTAAGTGTAATATTTTTCTTTTTAAATATTTGTATACCGCACACAATACATCTCAAACTGCTGCAGTAAGGAAAACTGCACAAATAGTTCACAGAAGTATTTTTAGAAGTTCCTGTAGCAAAATCAGGAAACTCTGCCCTATGCTGGGATATAAATAATTCTGTAAAGTTTTTTTGTATAGACCGAAAAGACAAATGCACTTTGATTAATGTAATTTCATTGCTTCTTATTTTTCATTACACATCATATTTCATGGATCAGTGGTCCATTTACTAATGTGTTGAGCTGTCTATAATAAATGTTGCAGTAAAACCACATGTATTTGTGAGTATGTATCATATATCTCTGATGGTGCACACGATGTCTGCAATGCAGCAACATTTTCTCATTAAAGTCTCACACACAGCTGCTGCTGTAATAACTGACATGTTTTGCACTTTGCTTCACTGAAACACGGAATAAACGTACTTTCAATACATTCAGACTTAAATTTTAGACCAAACCTTGAGTTGTTGATCTTGTCTGAAAATATGTCTTCTTAGATTCTTAGCTTTCTTCTTAGATTATTATTGGCTATTTAAGTAGCTAGTGTGTGTGTGTGTGTGTATGGAAAAACCAAATCTATGGTAAACAAATGTGTCTACAAATAATAATAAACAAGTCTGAAAACACACAGTACCACCTTTATGTTATTTTATGCCAAATGCTCTAAATGTAAATTTCTATACATTATATTTTATATTACATTTTATTTTTTATGCTGCAAATTGCAACATTTTTAATTATTTATTTATTTTTTGCTTTAAAGGGAAAGAACAGCGAAGAGTATAGACAGGAAACATGGCAGAGGCAGGGAGAAGGGAAGAATTGGCAAAGGACCTCAAGCTGGGAATCAAGTTGACGTGAGTACCTCAGTGCTATTTGTCAATGCACTCAACCACTAGGTTTTTGGCACTGACCAACATTTTTAGCTTAAATTGGGGGAAAAAAGTCATCAGTAGTTGCCAAAAAAAACTTTGTAAAAATAACTATAAATAAAATTTAACTGTAAATGCACTGGAGCTGAGAATGCTGTCAAATGATCTCTGTAAATATTCTTAAAATAGTTTATGATTTTGTGGTACACCGTTGAACTTGCCATATGTTCATTTTAATAACTGAAAAGACAACTTCATATAACTTGCATTAAAGCACCATTTTTCCTACTGTAAACCACACTCAGAAATACATAAGCCATAAGTATACCAAATGAACAGACAACCAAATAAATGCAGTATTTTAATATGATGTTTATTGAGCAAACGCTGCTGAGAAATTCATTCAGATGAACAAAGACATGGGACTGCAAACGGTAGCACCTCATTAACGGTAAGTAGTTGAATTCAAGTCAATCCTATGCATACAAGAATGTATGTGCGCATTGACAGGTTCGTTTTCAAATGCACTCATCAGGTAAACATAACTGACAAAGGTAAAAAGCATGTTTAAGGCTAAGAGTTTCTTAGTTGCTTTATGTACTGAGTGTATATGACCATGAGCTATTTTCAACATCATCTTCATCCACCTTTTTATCTTTATTTCTTTCTTTATTAATTTTTTTTTTTACATTTTTGGCTCAGTTGGTGTCCTCGTGCTAATATTTGTAAGGCTACTTCGTCAGAAGAACACATCTCTCTACGACCATCATTGCCCTAAATCGAAGCAAATGTCATTCGCCACCATTCGATTGTATATTACTGTCATACATAGGTATTTTTCTATCCCAAAGAACAAGGAGCATGTTCCACCCCTCAACACCCCAGAGCTGGCATGCAGATGCCACATTCAAGTGACCGCCCCCCCTCCCCCAAATATTGCAGTTCGAACGAAAGTGAAAGTGAGTCCCCTGCATCCCGAACCGCATATGCAGCAGAACCCATTTAAAGCTGTCACTCAGCATGCATTTTTTTAGCTTGCCGCATCTTATGGCTTCTCTCTATGCTTGTTTTGTTTTGGTGTGGTTAATGCAAGTACATCTGTTGAGCTTTATGATTTCTTCATTATGTTAGTTTTGTGTTGATTGCTTGATATGCTTCCTCCCCCCGGGGATATATTCCTCTTCACTCAGTTATAGGGGTTCGATCGGGTCTAATCGGCTTCGGTGGCCTTCACTGCCTGCTTCTCTGCGGGTTTGGAGACCACCTTCTCTTGGACGGTCTCTTGCACCTCCTCACCCTTCTCGGTGACGGTAACAGTTTTTGTGACTTGTTTGACTCCGTCTTCTCCAGTGGTGATGGTCTCCACGGTCTTGGTGATCACTACCCTCTGGCTGCTTTCGTCTTTGGTTGGGCTTTCGTCAACTCCGTTGGAGATCACCTCTTTCTTATCGGATTCTTTCTTGTCATCTTTCTTGCCCATGTCTCCGTTCACGGTCGCCTCTTTCTTTTTATCTTCAGGCTCCTTCTCCGGTTCGCTCTTCTTAGTGGCTTTCTCGTCTGCTGGTTTTGGGGAGTCTTCTTTAGGTTCAGCCTTTGGTGGTTCTGACTTTGGAGTCTCCTTCTTGGGAGGTTCAGCCTTGGGTTCCTCTTTCTTAGGACTCTCGGTTTTGGGAGGCTCGCTTTTGGGGGCATCTTTTTTGGGAGCCTCGGTTTTAGGTGTCTCCTTTTTAGGACTTTCGCTCTTTGGGCTCTCACTCTTAGGGGACTCTGCTTTTGGAGACTCTGCTTTAGGAGACTCTGCTTTAGGAGACTCTGTTTTGGTTTCCGTCACAGTTGCTTTTTCTTTCTCGGATTTGGGCTCTTCCTTCTCTTCTTTTCCCTTCTTGTCTTCCTTGGCCGCTTCAGGTTCTTCTTTCTTTGGCTGCTCCTTTACTTCCACTTCTTTTTCATTTGTTGATCCTTTGTCACTGCCTGCATCTGCCTCTTCCTTTTCATCACCTTCTTCCTCTGCTTCTTCTTCTCCTCCACTGGCCTGCTTCTCCTCTGCTTTCTCGCTTTCAGGAGAGGCCTTTGCTTCGGGTGCCTTACTTTCTTCTACTTCCTCCTCTGCCTCCTCGTCCTTCTTCTCCTCTTCACCCTCCTCTTCTTCCTCTCCCTTTTCTTCCTCCTCATCACCCTTTCCAGCTTCCTCCTCTTCTTCTTGTTCTTCATCGCCTCCCTCTTTCTCTCCCTCCTCTTCTTCCTCAGCAGGGGCTGCGGAGGCTACTTTGGCTTGGGTCGAGGCCACGACCTCCTCCTCTTCTCCTTCTTCTCCTTCACCTTCCTCTTCTTTCTCTCCCTCCTCCTCATCACCTCCCTCTTCTCCTTCCTCAGCCTCTCCCTCCTCTTCTCCTGCTTCCTCGTCTTCTTTGGCAGCTGACAACTCCTCTGCCATTTCAGCCAAAGCCTCATCCATCTCAGACTTCTCATCCTCCACCCTCGTCTCCTCAATGATCTCCTCCACAAACTTGTGCTGCACTTTAAGCTTGGGCGGTTCACTTTTCACCTTGGGGCCTTTGGTGACAGTCTGGCGGTATGGGAAAGTGCTAAAGTGGCTCTCCTCTCCTTCAAGAAGTTTTCTAAACAAAGACGAAAGTCATAAAAGATGAAGATATGTTATGAATTAGGCTTTTGTTCAAACCTTTATTTAGAGAAATTTATTTGAAATAGTTTTTTAAATTGTAAAAAAACTAATTGAGTTGTAAATAAATGCAATAAATATATCAGTAAAATTTTAAAATATATTTTATAATTTTATATATATCAGTATAATTTTATATATATTTTTAAAATTTTA
>CAIGQQ010038251.1:3304760-3320780 GCA_903798035.1 Danio albolineatus
AATTATATGATTAAGAATACAAATGTTTAATATTGTAATATCAACAAATTTATATTAAATTATATTTTTTTTTTTTTTTTCATTTACATATTCGCATCGGTTATAAATAGAAAATTATATTTAGTTTATAATTAAAATTTTAATAATAATAATAATATGCAAAATCTACTAATATAATATTGTTGATATTACAATATTAAACATTTGTATTCTTAATCATATAATTTAATGACAATTATTAGCACTGTAATATATAAAATGTTACATTAAAATTGAATTCATGCTGTTTGCCTCAGTAGCATTATAATTTACATATTTGTAAATTGAATGGAACATAACTAACTAATTTATGTATTCTTATTTTTAAAAGTCAGATAATTTAGTTTTCTAATATTATATAATGTTAAATAATACATAATGTTTGATTATTAAGAATTAAATGTTTTAATATATTTAATATAATAATAGGAATACATTTTAATTGCTAATTTTTATTAAATATTATTTTGATAATATATTATGATAAATTTATATGAGTTATTGACAGAAATTAATATAGTCAAATAAATAAATATAAATGTATTTACTTTTTTGCCTTTACTTAATACTCTTGTGCATATTATCTTACCTGTACGCAGCAATCTCTATATCTAGTGCCATTTTGACATTCAGGAGGTCCTGGTATTCACGCAGATGCCGTGCCATCTCCCATTTCGTGCTCTTGAGTTCATTTTCCAGCTGGTGGATGGTTTCCTAATAAGTCAGACATAATGTCATAATTTAGTCAAACAAAACAGAAGACAGAATACTTTAAAATAATATTTTATGCATTTATGTATTCTACAAGCATCTCTGTGTGACTGATGCAAATATTCTTACAGCCAATAACTTAATTACAGTTGGCTGTATGACTGTAAGGCTTCAAGGGCACTCAGTAGGTGCATTGGATCAATGTGTATGAGGTGATTCCAGGACAGAGCCAATGAGCTAATCCTGCCTGTGCTCTGACTCAGCAAAGAGTGCATGAGGAGAGACTGCAATGTAGGAGTCTGTCTCTCCTTAACCCTTTCTGACACCAGCCCACTGCACCTATGATGTAATCAAGCATCATATGCAAATTCTCTGCTAGGTGACCAGCCTGTTTCTCTGCTTAACTGCGACTTGGTTTGATTTATCTATAAACAGCCGCAATGCATTTTACAAGCCAAACTAATTTATGAGGCACAACCACGATATTTAGAATAGTGGTCAAACAACGATATCATATTATTGACAATAGCTTGCACAATTCAAAACTTCCAGCGCACTTTTATAAACCACCGCACACTTGTGGAGGATCAGTCCTTGTTATTTAAATTCCAAAAACGTGTAAAGCGTGTAAGCCTACCTGCAGGCTGGCAAGGTCATTGTTGTGTCGGTCTTCTATGTCGTTCAGCTGCCTCTCCAGAGACTCTTTGGTTCCTCGGACAGACTCCAGCTCCACGGTTTTGGACTGTAGCTGGCGGCGGTAGTCTGAGATCTCGTCCCGCGCGGATTTGATTGCGCTTTTGTTTTGCTCGGCGGCCTCGGTGAGTTTGCTGTAGCGGCACATGAACCAGTCTTCCACCTGCTGGAGGTTTTGCGTCGAATGGCCCTCCAGCTGGGAGCGGATCTCGCGCAGCGCGTCGGTGATGTCCGCCTTCTGGTAGTCCCTCTTCTCCACGGTGATCTGCGACGCCTGCACCTGCGCCAGGAGGTCGCTGAGCTCCTCTTGGTGGTTGTTGCGAATAAACGCGATCTCGTCCTGCAGGGACTGCACTTTCTTCTCCAACTCAGCTTTGACGAGTGCTGAGTCACCCATGTCCTTCTTCAGGGCACGGACGATCGCCTCCGTCTCTTCCCTGATGCGGGCTTCCTCGTCGAAGCGGTCCCGCATGCGCTGGATGTCCTCCTCGATGTGGTCGGTGTCCAGCTGGATCTGCGCCTTTTCGTGGTGGGTCTGCTCCAGCATGGAACGCAACTCCTGCAGCTCCTGGTCGTAAAGTTCGCCCAGTTGAGACTGCGACACCTGCTTCTGCCGCAGTGCCTGGATCTCCGCCTCGATCTGCTGGTTCTGCTGCTCCAGAAAGTGCACCTTGTCGATGTAGCCGGCGAATCGGTCGTTGAGTCCCTGGAGTTGCTCCTTCTCGTTGGAGCGCTTGTAGTCTCCGTTGATGATGGAAGTCTGGGTGAAGTCGAGGCTGTCGGCGGAGCTCAGCACTGCCGAACCGTAGGCTCGCGCCACCGGCACGTTAAAGCTCCTCTTGTATGAGGAAGAACTCGGGCTCGTCCGGGACCAGGTCTGGGAGCGGAACCCGCTGGAGGGGCTCGAATAGCTCGTCCTGGTGTCCATCACCCTCCGGTAGGGGCTTCCTATAGTGTCTATCGGATAACTCATCCGGCCGGGCTGACGGGGAGTGGAGGTGCAGATGAACAGAAGAGTGAGGTAAAGTAGTGTACAGGTGCGGGGTGTGTGGCTCTCTCAGCGCTGGATAGCCGCTCTACCTGCCTTTATATACTCGAGGCGCTGTTGCGAAGAAGCTCAGGCTTGTTTTGACTGGACCATTGATCCGTCGATGTGGGAGGGTCCTGCCTGCTACACTTATCTTTATCTGAGTTTCAGCTTCCTGGTCACACATCACGAGTGCTTGGGTGGCTAATCTAGTGTGCGATATACAATTAATAACTAATAAAATGATATTTTTTTGTGTAATATTAATCAAATAACATTTACCTAAGAGTTTCCTTCAATACACTCAATTACTGCTCATTGATGTAAGTAGAAGTTATGTTTAAATATGGGGTAGCCTAAATGATCTAGAATGTTTTCATGCCGAAGTAAAAGTGTTTCCTATACTAATTTATTACTTCTGAAAAACTTTTAAACAAGAAACTAAAAGTTTATGCATTTGTAGTATTTAAATATAACGAAGTCATACTTCTATGTCTGCTTGCTATATATAGCATGCTTTGACTGGACATCTGCAGTTATTAAGCTGTTTAATAATACATACATTTAAGATGCTCCCTAACCAACCTCTACTGTTAATATCACTTTCGGGTATTTGTGTGCAACACTTAAAAGAACAGTCTCTTACAAGCTGTAACAACAGATATGCTGGTTTGAAAAGAAGGGGGCCACAGAATGGTCCTTTGTCTTGTTTACTGGAGGTTTTATGGCTTGAGTTACAGTGGACGTGACATCATTAGTAATCTGGCCAAAGTCTGAGCATCTACTTTCAGCACCAAGGACAGCAGCCCTTCTCTCACACACTCAAGGGCATTTCGCTATTGTAGCTTCCCTGTGACACTGACACTGCTTTCTTTTATCAAATTTGACATTTTCTAAAAATGAAACACTGAAAAGGCATGCTTTTCTATGTACATTGCAATGTGGGGAAATCTTGAAAAACTTTAAAAAATCGATCTTGAAAAATGAAGGGGACATTTTGCCTGCATTTTTAAGTTTCGATAAAGGGATAGTTTATCCAAAAATGAAAATGTACTCACCGTTTACTCACCCTCAAGTGATTCCAAAATGGATGAGTTTCTGTCTTCTGTTGAACATAAAAGAAGATATTTTGTAGAATGTTGGACACTGGTAACATTGACATCTATAGTAGGAAAGACTAACACTTTACTAGAAGGGTTGTTCATAATACTGTCATGACACCTTTATAATCATGACTTGACTTCTTATAAACATGATTGTCATGAGGCCATTATAACTGTGTCATGAATATTTTCTGATCACTTTTGGCGTCAAAATGTCTCAGTGAAAGTGTCAATACTCTGTCAAATATTTACTTCATTTATATTGTTATAGTGTGCACAAACTATATTTATGTTTATTTCATGTTTAATGTGTTCTCTACACAGTTACAGTAACGTTTACTCAGTTCTGAAGTCAAACTGTTGCTTTCAATAAATAAATAGAGTCAAAGGTGTTCTTTTATGGCATTGGCATTAAATTAAATGTACAAATATGGACCGAAAGCATTTCAAATGCAAGTAAATTGATTCATTTATTTTCTTTTCGGCTTAGTCCCTTTATTAATCATGGAAAACATCCATGCACACTCATTCACACACATGCACTATACGGACAGTTTTAGCTTATACCGAATTCACCTATACCGAATGTCTTTGGACTTGTGGGGGAAACACCTGGAGGAAACCCACGCCAACATGGGGAGAACATGCAAACTCTACACAGAAATGCCAACTGACCCAGCTTAGGCTCAAACCAGAGACCTTCTTGCTGTTAGGCGATTATGCTACCCACTGCGCCACCATGACACCCCGCAAGTCAATTGTGAACTTTTTTAAATAAGCTGAGAAAATCATGTCAAAATTTGGGTGAAATAATGTTCCATCGTCATTCAGCATAACTGGCTGTACTCCTCGTTCTGACCTCTACTTATTCTAATTTAAACATTACAAAATGTTTATTTAAAGTTAAATATAATTCTTAATATAATTCTTTAAATTATATTAAGATATTATACACATTCTACATAATATTCAACAATAAAATTAAGCTGTATTATTCTCTTAATGATCAAAACCTCCCTTCCATCAAAGTTGAAGGGATAGTTCACCCAAAAATTAAAATAGTGTCATTCACACATCCTCCATTTGTTCCAAAACTGTTTGATTTTTTCTTCTTCTATTGAATTCAAAGGAAGATTGGGGAGAAACAGCCATTTCCCATGGAATCTACACTAACTTACTGGCAGCAATTTGCCAGTAACTTACTGTAAATCGATTACAGCAAAAATACTGTACATTTACAGCACCATTTAAGTTGCCTTATATGTATTTACAGTATTGTGTATCTCTGCTGTAAAATATACAGTAATTTTCACAATGCAACTTTAAAATACAGTACCAAACTGCATATCTGTCCTACAGTAAAATACAGTTCATATTACGGTTAAGTACTTTGTAATTACATTAAATTAAATTGTTAAAAGTGTACTATGGATGCCAGTGGCTGCTTTTCCCCCCAACATTCGACAGAGAATCTTGTTTTGTGTTCAACCGAAGAAAGAAATTCATAAAAATATCCCCTTTAATACTTTTCGATACACCTTTCTTGGCACACTGCGATTCTAACTTTGTCTTTTTGTGCTGGTTGATGAATTACGTCTAGGTTTTCAGACAAAGTGTTCATCATCAACTGGGAGGTGTTAGATAGTGCTGACTATTTCAAACAAATAACTGTCTATGCTTAAAAATCACTTGCCTTTCTGTCTTTATATGCCTTGCATGATGCAGCTTTTAGAATTTATTTGATATCCTAAAGGTTTTTGACAAATCTGCATGTCCAATCTCTGCCTTTTTAATGAAACCAAAGTGAGGGGGAAAAAAAATTCAGTTTTGAAAACACAACTTGAGAGTGCACTCAAAAAAACCTAGCAAATTAAATGTATGTATTCTGATTGAATATTAAAAATTCCATCCATTTGGATCACATACTTTTAACATAAATAAACTAATCATCTTTATGTCATTAATATTTGTTAGGTAATCATAAATGTAACAAATAAGAACCAGATTAATGTAATAATATCAATAAATTCAATGTTTTAAAGGCTTCTTATTAATTCATCTATTGTGTGGAGTATGGAGCTGCATACATTTTGCCCCTGAATATCAAGTAAACCAATCTAATAGAATTTAACTAATTGGATCTAGCTTTTTCAACAGCTAAATATATTTATACAATATTCATAAATTTTTACTTCTTAAATCTAACAGTTCTTGATTTTTACAGATTCCGATTGACTCTGAGGAATCTTGACACACATTTGAGAAAACTGAATAATTAAATAAAATCAGAGGGTTACAAACAGTTAATGATAAAGTTCATCGTGATTCATTTTATTGAGTGTGTTGAGATGGCATCTGATTGATTCAGAACTGCAATTTGTGTAGATAATTCTGCTAAAGTGCTTCGATTGAGACTTTCCATTGCTGAAAGTCATTCTGACCTTAGACGGACATCTAGCATTAGCTACTGCTAATTTCCCATCTACTCAGCACAGATTAGCAGCAGCATCACCACTAATTCAAAATTATTCATTGCAATACATCAATCTGTTCCTGTTGAACCGAGAGGACGGTGAAATTGAGAGGACTAAAATGAGATATTTCCTATTTCATTACAGGCCTCTTTCTATCTGCTTTGTCATTGGATTTGCTGTGTCCGCTTTTAGCCTGCGTGCAATCTTTCAAAGAAGGTTCCTGAACTCATTGACCTTATGTCTCACATTGAAGACCATCCGTTTAAAAATATGCAAATCATCCCGGAGGAGCAGGGCGTCTGTCGCTCAAGGTGCTTTTGTGCTCATGCAGCGCAGTTTAAAATTCAATGCAGGCCACAGTTAATGCTGCAGAGAACGCCCTTACTGTACCAGCCCACTGTGATGCATTAGTGGAGATCCAGCCAGAATCCGGCTATATTACGGGCAGTGAGCTCCAAATCTGTATGACAGTGATGAGGCACGTACGCAGGGAAAAACTGCCTGTGATTTATTAATAAACAATGCTTTGGGGGAGGTACAGAATATGCTGTGCATTAACGGAGGCAGATGCTTATGTGAGTGAATTTCTGCCTACAGCAGGAATGTACACTGAAGATAAGGCCTTTAAAAGTGTGCTTTCTGTATGTAAACTTTTGTGTAATATGGCTGTTTGTGAACGGAGTTACTGCCTCTCAAAATTAAGAGCTGATTCTGAACTGCCTATAATGACTTTTCATTCATTCCTTTTCTTGTCTGCTTTGTCCCTTTATTAATCCGGGGTCACCACAGTGGAATGAACCACCAACTTATCCAGCATTTGTTTTACGCAGCGTATGTCCTTCCAGCCGCAACCCATCTCTGGGAAATAATGACTTTTAATTTGTAACAATTTGACAATTGCAACTTGTGAACAACAGCGAGGTTTCCATCCTCCTCCTGCAGTAAATCTTTTCACAGATGGCAAACAAGAAAAAAAATCACAAATGTGAATTAACTGCTTCTCCATCGAGTTGTTTGAGTGTCTGCGGTTTTGGTAAACTAGCAACCGACAGTAAACATGGCAAACATAATGGAGTCTTGTGGGTGTAATGTGGTTGTTGCTAGATCAGATACGGTTGCAGCCGAAAATTAACAAGAATTATTTATATTATTATTTATTAAATTTCCCATTTATTGTATTTTATTAACCTCTACACCCACCCTAACCATCACAGAAATGTAAAAACAGTTGTTGTACTGGGTATTATTTATGTTATTTATTGAATTACGCAATGAATTGTGTTTTATTAACGCCTTGGGGTGGGGCCCCAACCCTAAACCCAACCATCACAGTAAAAATACAAAAAGTTATGCTATATTGATGTGCGTATCCGCAGCTGTATCCTATCCCGTGTGATTTTTGCTACATCCGAGTTTATTTGGTAAATCTGCCGTTATTCACATTAACACTTTTTTTGCTTAAGTCCAAAATAATCTAAAGCGAGCATAAAAACTTTTGTGCAAACTAAGCGATTTTTAGTTGAAATTTATTATTTTGTCATGCGGCGCTTCATGCACATGAACATAAAGTGATGAAACCCAGCAGATGTCTACTTTGACTGCTTTTAACTTTTGGTTCTTATTTGGTTCATAATTGGTTTTGGTTGATAAGGTTGTTTCATGTTGTCGACATGCTGGGAAGAGCGTTTTAAAGGATGAAGGTTAAGGCTCTGACTAAAGCTTACGCAACGGTTGAAAAAGCTGATGAAAAGCTGATGAAAGAGTTGAAATTCAAATATGGTAATGGTCATTTTGTTTCTGACACAGTGAACCAATCACAAAAGACGGGGCTATTTAACCAATCAAAAGAAAGTGGGCATGGTTTAAGGGACTGAAACCTTGAATAAATCACTTCAGATTTATTAAATCACATTAGTGACAAAAGAGCTGATGCACCTTTTTTTTTAGTTTTAATGGATATAAATCCATATAGAACACCTTAAACCTTGATCAGTTATCATTAAAATAGTATAATAAGAACATTTTTACTTTCATAATGGATTTATAGTTAATGATATTCACATTCTGAGTCCATTTAGAGTTGTTGTATATAGGAGCCATAACTTAATATTTTCAACTAAAACCATATTGTGTCCAATAAGCAATGTTTTTTTTTTTATGTTTAATATTAACATGATATTATCCATATATTATTACCATTTTGAAAAGAGTTTTAAGAATTTGAAAATATTTAAAATCGATTAATCGCACTAAAGGAAAAAAATGATGATTCATTCATTTATACAATGTGAGGACTACCAATATTAACGCAATGCAAAAAATAAAATATTATTATTTTCTTTTAACTTCACAACTTATAATTGCTCACATAGAGTCCACAAAACTGCACATACACACGTCATTAATATGTTTTAGATGTAAATATTCTTTTTATGAAGTTTCATTCATTCATTCATTTTCTTGTCGGCTTAGTCCCTTTATTAATCTGGGGTCGCCACAGCGGAATCAACCGCCAACTTACCCAGCATATTTTTACGCATCGGATGCCCTTCCAGCCGCAACCCATCTCTGGGAAACATCCACACACACACATTCACACTCATACACTATACGGACAATTTAGCCAATTCACCTATACCACATGTCTTTGGACTTGTGGGGGAAACCGGAGCACCCGGAGGAAACCCACGCAACCACGGGGAGAACATGCAAACTCCACACAGAAATGCCAACTGACCCAGCCGGGGCTCGAACCAGCGACCTTCTTGCTGTGAGGCGAACGTGCTAACCACTACGCCACCGTGGCGCCCTCTTTTTATGAAGTGATAATAAAAATTTTCAAACAAGCTAAGCAAAATTTTCTGAAAAAACGTTCAATGTTTTTTCTTACTTACAACTGACATTTTTTTTAAATGGGTTATCAGTAAGCAACAAAATCTGACCAAAAAGTGTGAGAGATATGGGGCAAAAGAGTAAATATTTTTCAGTTTTTATTTAAAGACAAACATAACTTCATAGAATTTTTTATAAGAAAATGTTTAAAACAAAATACAACAATAATAATAGACATAAAATATATGTGGTAGAATTTGAGGGTCTTAATAAAACCTAAATTATTTCGTTCAACATACTTATGAATGTGTTTAGTGCAAAACAAAGAAATGCAGGTTGCAAAAAAAGTGTTGCAAGATAAACTCTGGCACGAACGCAGAGTAGCGGTGCATGAAATAGTTAAAGCTGATTGAAATCTCTGGAGGACAGTGTGTTGTTAAATCAACCCTAAAGGGATTCTTTTGCTCGGTTCCCTGTCCTGAAGAGAGACCGCGTGACTCAGCATTAATCTGGAGACCATATGAGAGAGAAGCGCTTGAAGCTTTTGGAAACGCATTCTTTTGCGTAATTCATGGCTCATTCAAGGTCCCAGCAAACATCAAATGAAACAATTTCCATTCCTCGCCCTCCAAATGTGTATTTTTTACTTCTATTTCTGCTGGCCATGTTTTATTCATACGCGTCAGAGAACGGGTTAATGTGTGTGTTGGCACCGAATATGTGTGTGTAAGTGATAGAGAGACCCCTGCTGGTCTGTTTTAGCTGTGATTTATTACTGTATATTCTCATTAGTCCCCGGAGGTGCTTAGCAGAGTCAGCATATCGATGTGAAAGCAGAACCGCATCATACGAGCCTTTACCAGACACACATTACACACACTTACTACATGTGGATATACTCATGCAATCAATGCAGAGAGAAAAGTGCTTGGACAACATGTCGTCTAATATTCTGCAGGAGTAAAAGTGCAGCAGATGTTACTGAGTCTCGAGTAATGTTCTGTAATGTAATGTAATGTAATGTTCTGAGGCTAAAAATATCAGGTTTAAAAGTTTAGGGTTAATAAGATCTTTTTTAAAGGATATTTTTTAATATTTATATGTTTAATCAAAAGTGACACAGCAGACTATAATAGTAATAGCAGACTTTCTATTGAATTTTTCAAAAAAACAGTCATAACAAACTGATGATCTTAACACAGCAACTCAAACATATACAAGAACCAAATACATGAAAAAATAGTAGATAAAATAAGGTGAAATAATAACAATAATTATAATAATAGCACCTAGAACATGTAGGATCAATTTTTGGGAGTATTCTTGACAATTTGCTTTTAGAAAAAAATGCAACCTTTGAATGATCTTAAATTGTAATAGGCAGTGTTTGACGCAGATAGAGGATGAGTGAATTTGCTTAATTGTTGATTGCCAGACTGCCTCTGGGACTATATTTCCTAAGTCATTTTCCCACTGTTTCTTAAAAAAAATCTAAAAACAGTGCGGCTGCTCTTTGAATCAGACTGTACACTTTGATATCAGACCATCCTCAGATAGACTTAAGATGCACTTATATGATGCTGAAGAACAGAGTACATAGCGATCCTGGTAATTTAGTTATGTATGTCAATAAAGAAATTAAAATAAATAACAATAATAATAATAATAACTGAGAGCAGAATTTGATTGATACTAAACTGAATATTTATGATGTAGGTCTTTTTGATGATCGACCGATCGATCAATCAATCAATGGACTGATTGATTGATTGATTGATTTATTGACCATATAATAATGTATACCCATAACCATATATGATATTGATAGAGATTTAAAGAAACAGATGTCTAACTTTTGCTAATTCTTTTTTGTCTTTCAATCATTGATTCATTAATCGTCTAGTAGTTTGTTTATTTGTTTATTTATTTTTCTATTGAAAATAAATACATAATTTAAAAAATACAAAACAATAGTTCAGGCGGTTCATTCTGCTGTGGCAACCTCTGCTAAACCAGGGACTAAGATTATGGATGGAATATTAAAATTTGAATCTCCAAAAACTGTTTACCAAAAGTCCATTTGTTTTATTTGACTTTATTTTTCCTGAGGGTCCCCAGTTTAACGGTACACTGTTTATGACAGGTCAGTAGTTGGCGATGGCACTTTATGAATTGTAAAAGACCGAGGCACATTTTGTCTTACTCATTAGCAGAGTAGAGACTCCAGTACTTGAAGTACGTCTGTATTGGGCTCAGACTGATTTTGGCCGCAATTTGATCGCCTGAAACAAATCCTAAAAGATTACTATAATCCTGTAGAATCTGCCATCTTGGCTGTGTTTGCTAGTATGTTTACAGAGAGCGGATTAATGGCCTTTGCAATTAAATCCTTCCTCTGATGAAACTCTGCCGGTGTCAAAAGATCACTTTTCTGTAGTGTGACTTTAACCATCCTCAAAGCAAAAACCACTATTAACACAAATGTTCACAATTAGCATATCAACTGCAAACCACCAGAGGAAAAATGCTTAAAAACATATGTGACTATTATACATGTGAAACTCTTCACACAATGCAGGTCACTGTTAAAAAGCGTCTCATACACACACAAAAGCAGGCAGGAGAGGGAAAACTTCCTAAAGGTGCAAACCCCCAGATACTAACAAGTACAGCAAGAAGTTATATTTTAATGTTAAGTCTAATGTAATGAATGGCTTTTGTTGACTTTCGCTTCACTTGTGTGCCTGCTTTAGACATCTTGATTGTTGTAGAGTCTAACACATAAGCAACTGAGATCTTACATTGTGACACAAGGACCATGTTCAAATAATCTGATAAGCTAGAAGTGCAAAGGACCATTACAGATATTGTTCATCCTAAATTGAAAATTCTGTAACCATTTACCCTTTACATGGCACAAAACTGTCTGAATTTCTTTCTTCTTTTGAAAGTCTTCTGCTGAAAAGAAATGAAATGCTGAAAAATGTTTTAAAGAAAGCTGCAAATCATTGTCTTCTATAATACTCAAACCAGGCTCATTCTGATTACGTACCCCTATTTACATTTCTAGGGAGCACCAAATATGTCCCAAGAGCTATGTGTTTTTGCAGTTTTTGTTTTTGCGAATCTGCCAGAAGCAGATGTTTATGCATTTTGAGATCTCAAATTTCTCTCGTGGGTTCCATTCGCTCGCTCTTCTCGTGTAAATCCATCAGATGCTGCTGTCAACTGACTTACTGACTGACTGACTGACTGACCGACAGATAAGCCCACCCACCCCCTTCCCTAAACCCAGCTGATAGTGTTTTCTAAAGTACAGATTGACCAGCGCCCACCCACTTCCTTAAACCTAACCAGCAGTGTTTTAAAAAACAACCCAGAAAAAAGGCCCTCACGGCAGCCTGATTTTTACCACGTTTTGGGATTTTACCAAACTTTTACCTTCTTATTTACTTGTTTTTTTATTTTTTTGCCTTTTGTTTTTTGTTTTACCTGCTTTCTGGAACCGTTCTTTGACAGACTTGAACCCCGTAGTCACAGTCGACTCTCTGACACTCTGCGTCTTAAATCCTCCAATGTACACAACAAGCCGCTGGACAAACTGGTAACAGCGTAAAAGCCTTCCACACGGCGGTAAGTGGTCAGCTGGTAAGTGCAAAAAGGGATGGCGTCATACCACTCCGTAGCGTTCGTTTTAAAGACAAAATGCAGCCATACATTCCTCTGGCTATATAATTCAGGATCTCAGTAAATATATATTTATATATATGTATATAGGGCTACATTTTCAGAATGAGCCTACAGTGTCGATAGTATTTGTTTTTTCTACTATGGATGTCATTGGTTACAGGTTTCTATCTGCTAAATATTTTATTAAAAGTTAAATTTTGGTGAACTATCCCACACACATTGATTTAACTATCACACATTGTGAGGCAGGCTTAAGAAAACCTCCAAGACCTCCAAATGATAAAAAAATAAAGAGTTAAAAGGTCTGCCTCTCATACGGCTCTAGAGGAAGTGGAGTATAAG
The DNA here is from genome assembly GCA_903798035.1 of Danio albolineatus. Lineage (NCBI taxonomy): Eukaryota > Metazoa > Chordata > Actinopteri > Cypriniformes > Danionidae > Danio > Danio albolineatus. The sequence continues at coordinate 3,317,672 of CAIGQQ010038251.1, forward strand.
GCACGACTCATATTATATAGCCCAGTTTTATTGTACTATGTTAAGTGATGATCTGTCATTGAATGGAAAAGTCTGGTGTGGAAAAAAAACAGATTTGGCACAACATGAGGCTGAGTCAATGATGACAAAGTTCTCATTAACAGGCGAACTGCTCCTTTAAACTAAGCAAATAGGGGTGACATTATTCTGATGGCATTATTACCAGCCCATATGCTGAAACATCAGCTTCATTTTCTTTCTTTCTCACACAGTGTTTTCTACACTTGGGCATCACAAAGCCAAACAGAGCTCATAGATCAGAATGCTTGCTTAAACGTCCCAGGAGAGGCTTTTTATTAGGCTAAAATGATGACAGGAGAAACTGTGTTCGTTTAGCTCACCCTCAGGAACGTGAATGACTATTTGCAGTTTTCCTCCGGTGTTATTGAACGCACTCTCTGACCTCACGCCTGCAAGGGATGAGTTGCTCAAATCCACCATCTCTGCAGAGTAATGCAGGACAGAGAAGAGGAGAAAAATACTGATTCCTTCAGTCTTGAGATGCTTTTATGATGTTTCCAATAGATACAGTCAGTACGGACAGTATTTAGATACCCTTACATTTTTTTCACTCTTTGTTATGTTGCAGTCATTTGCTAAAATCATGGAAGTTCATTTTTTCCTCATGAATGTACACACAGCACCACATATTGACAGAAAAACACAGAATTGTTGACATGGGCTAAAATGGCATAACTGAGCTAATGACACTTAATCACAGCTGTTATAAACATGCATAAAATCTCACTTACATTCATGACATGTGTCATGATTATAAAGGCTTTATGAAAGTCTTATGAACACGCCCTTTAAGAAAAGTGTTACCAAAATGTAAATAAGGAAAATGCCTGAAATCTCAGCTAGGATAACTACAGTCTACAGTGTCATTTATTTCCCATTTTCACATCATATAACTTTAGTACTATTTCAGCTCCCAAATGAGAGAGTAAGAGATTGGTTGTGATTGTTCTAGGGTTGCCAGATCTTACAGAGACAAACGCAGGCGTGATTTTCTAAGCTGAGTCACATCTCCCTCACGAGCCCTCATCAGGTTGGAGGACGTGATGTGATGATGTCATCCAGAAACTGTGTGGTGTGTGTGTGTGGATTGGAAAGGGAGGGGTTGCCCAGCATACGCAGTTTATCTGCAATGCATCAGCAGCTTCTTCATGCATTTCCATACTCCCCTTCCTCTTTTTCTAATAATCATACTTCACATATTGATAATGCAAAACAATACCAGTTAATGTTTCTGTCAAATTTGAAATTTGCTGCAATAAGTGCATCAAATCTATAGGAGTTTTTAAGATTTTATTTGTGACCCAAAGTTAGCCCTATGGGTGGAGCCCTCCGTCATATGACCATCATCTGACCAATCCAAACTTGAGTCCTTCATCAGGTGAGAGGATTTTGCTGATGTCTGTGTCAACAAATTGTGTCTCTCAGGGGACAGAAAGGAGTCCGTTTACCCTTCATAGATTAGATTAGCCAACAAAAGATGACTTTCAGCAAAAAAAATACCAAGAAACATGCATGCACACACACTTTCATGCACCGGCGGGCTGGTGCTCATGGGTCTATCTTATCCTTGCGATTTATGTGCAACCATCTAAATCATGTTTATGATTGCATCTAGTTTTTATTGCTTCTCTAAACATGACTGCGGGTTATGTGGCTACACACATGCCTGCTGATCAGTCATCGTGTCATAGCACTGTGGAAGGCCTGACTTTATCCAGCAGACTAAAACAAATGACAGCAATAAAGCATTGATAAATGAGAGGGAGAATGTGTTTCTCTGAGACGTCTAGGCTGGTAATCACATTCTGCCACATGCTGCCATTGCTGGGCTTGAGAGTAGTTATTCCTACTGGGACTTTGTGTTCTTTTAGGTGTTTTATTACGCAGTAGCAGTACTTAGTTATATAGATCTGAAAGATAGATTTGGTGAATTATTTGCTTTGTATTTTTATTTTTGAAAGTGACATTTAAATGAGACTATTGTAACAAAACACCTTGTGTTTTGATCATTTATTTAGATAAAGCAGCATTAAGGGAGGGTGGCACGGTGGCTCAGTGGTTAGCACTGCCGCCTCACAGCAAAAAGGTCACTGGTTTGAGTCCCAGTTGGACCAGTTGCTATTTCTATGTGGAGTTGTTCTCCCCATGCTTGCTTGAGTTTCCCCCACAGTTCAAATACATGCAGTATAAGTGAATTGGATAACTAAATAGGCCGTAGTGTATGCGTGTGAATGTGTGAATGTGAGAGTTCCTAGTACTGGGTTGCGACTTGAAGGGCATCTGCTGCGTAAAACATATGTCGGAATAGTTGGTGGTACATTCTGATTTAGCGACCCCTCATCAATAAGGAACTAAGCTGATGGAAAATTAATGGATGAAAATGTATACTTTTGAAAGCAGGTTTCTTTGCAAACTATTAAAAATTTTAATTGTAACATCATGCAAGTTATTAGTCTTCACTGTCACATGATCCTTCAGAAATGATTTTAAATTTGATTTAGTGCTAAAACCTTTCTCCATGTTATTGATTATGTCTTGAATATCAAAACTGACTATAGGCAGTAGATCCTTTTTCATATCTGGTGCCTAAACTCTGGAACAGCAAACTTCGCACAGTTCAAGAAGCAGACACACTATGCCACACATTTAGTTTAAATCTAGACTAAAAATGAATCTCTTTGCACTAGCATTTGCATAAAACACAATCACATATATTTTAAATCCAAAAACATTGTTAGGCTGCATTAATCAGGGCAACTGTAGATAGGAACACTTCCCAAAAAGACAGTTTCCTTTAATGGCATCTACACTTGGTTCTGTTAGTCTTTTTATCCCAAGGTTCATGTAATCTTGGATCTGGTCCATATCCAGAGCAAAAGGTAGTTATGGTCATCGATCAGTCAAGAGCTCAAGACTGATTCCTCCAAAGACAAAAGTCTTACTGAGATTAAGTTTTTTAAAATACAATGTTTTAATATCCATTTTAGTGATAACATTAGTAAAAATAAATAAATAAATAAATAAATAATATATATATATATATATATAT
>CAIGQQ010038251.1:3326180-3361401 GCA_903798035.1 Danio albolineatus
ATTGATAATGTAGGAAACATCAGACAATTGTGCATAATCATTTGTAATGTACCAAAATATTTGCAACTTGTTCAAATAGATGAGAAACTGCTTTTTAATGTGCATAAGTGACACAATGATGTGAAGATTGAAAATAATTTAAATTGTGACCTGAGAAATGAACCAAAGCAACTGAAAAAATCTGCAAGGGACACCTGATGTTATTACAAAAAAAGTAACTGTGAATGAACTTGAAAGTACTTTTTAATCTCCCAATTCCAATATTTATAGGCTCAGTTCTACAAGAGGGTTTGGTTTAACCCAGAAAAAGGCCTTTGTTAAGTAAATTGTGGGATTTTAAGGGACAGTTCACCCAAAAAAAGAGTTACTCCACTTGATTCAAAACTGTTTCTTTCTTCTGTTGAACATAAAAGAGGATATATTTGAGAATGGTGAAAGCAGCAGCCATTGACTTACATAGGATTTTTATATGCATTTTAAAACAAAACAAAACTTCTGTCATCTTTTACTCATCCTTTACATAACCTGTTTGATTTTCATCTGTCGAACACAAAAGCAGGTATTTTAAAGAAAGCTAGACACATTCACTTCCAGATTATTTGCATTTCTACCATGGAAGTCAATGGTTACAGGTTTTTAGCTTTCTTCAAAATATCTCCGTTTGTGTTCAACATAATAAAGAAACTCGTAAAGATTTAAGGGAGTGTAAAAGACTTGAGAGAGTGTAAACATTTTGATTTGTGGGTGAACTATCCCTTTAAGCCATGTCTGTGAAACCAGGGCATAATGTTGGAATTCATTTGAAATAAAGACTCTTTTTTTCAAATAAACACATATTAAGAAGTGAACCGAAGTACTGCAGAAATGCCCAGTGAGTGGCCTGCAGCTCTAGTTTTTGGCTCTGGATGGGCCGGTCTGGGCTGGAGGAAATGTGCTGCGTCCGCAGGGCCGCTCACTGATATCCGATGTGAGATGGAGGTGTAATTGATAATGGTGCAGCCTCTTTTCTGCACTGCAGAGCTGCTTTCCTTCCTGTGTGTTGTTCATCCGAGCGCCTGTTTGTTTTGGTGGTGCTCTGTTACATTAAGCCGCAGTTAATGCTGCCCTCTGTCGGCCAAACACAAGAACACGCGACTCAAAAACGCTGACTTGCAGACTCGAGCGATTTTGCTGAGGCAGCGGGAAACACGGGCTTCATCTCCAAAATTGTTTCTCAATACATAACTGCATTTTTTTCTGCCCTAAGAGCATTGGTTATAGAGGTGTCCGCGGGCTGTGAACTGATTTGAAGTGACCTTGGGGAAAAATGCATGTTGTTGAATGGAAAGAAAGGGGAGGAATTTTTGCTGAGTGGAAAAGGGAGGGAGAGGAGGAAAAGCAGGAGAGGGGATGGGATGAAGGAGGTATTGAATAACTGATTATTAAGGGTTGTTGTTTGTGTTGTTCGGTTTCATAGGTGTTGAGGTAGATGATATCTGTTTATGCAGAGTGAAAAAACAATGGGAAAACAGTAAAAACCCACCTGTTTTCATTATTAGGAATTTTATTTTGCCTGGTTTCGTGTCTTATTTCTGATTCTATTTGGTCTTTTCTATATTTCTGTTTTGTATCCTTAGTTTATATGATCTTAGAAAGCGCTTTCGTCTGTCTCGTGACTAAAGCAAACTTGAACTTGAAAACAATTTAAAAATAATTATTATTATTACACCTACTATTATATTATATTATATTATATTATATTATATTATATTATATTATATTATATTATATTATATTATATTATATTATTCATTCATTTTCTTGTCGGCTTAGTCCCTTTATTAATCTGGGGTCGCCACAGCGGAATGAACCGCCAACTTATCTAGCATATTTTTTACGCAGCGGATGCCCTTCCAGCTGCAACCCATCTCTGGGAAACATCCATACACACTCATTCACACTCATACACTGCGGACAATTTAGCCTACCCAATTCACCTATACCTAGGGCCACACGGAATCTGCGCGCGCAGAATTCCGCAGATTTTTAGCCCATCATTGATTCTGTTTATTTACTTAGGTAAATGTGTGTAAATGCATATTTATTTATTTTTTAAATTAATTTCAGTAATATTACTGACTAATATGAAAATATTCATACGATTTATTTACAATACAGTTTGTAAAGAACTATTTTCTGTCTTTTACGAGGGATTTTACATGAGAGGCTTACTTTGTTTACCAAATAAAGTGGATCTAATTGGATTTGCATTGTAAACATTAAATAAAAGTTAAAAAGTTATTACTTTTTATTTCATATATTAAGGTTTTAGTTCTGATCCTCCCAAAATCATTCCGCATAAATCCGCAGATTTTTAACAAAATACTCCGCAGAAATAGCAAAAACGGTCCGCAGATTCCGTCTGGCCCTACATATACCACATGTCTTTGGACTTGTGGGGGAAACTGGAGCACCCGGAGGAAACCCACGCAACCACGGGGAGAACATGCAACCTCCACACAGAAATGCCAACTGACCCAGCTAAGGCTCGAACCAGTGACCTTCTAGCTGTAAGGTGACAGTGCTTCCCACTGCGCCAGCGCATCGCCCTGTTATATTATATTATATTATATTATATTATATTATATTATATTATATTATATTATATTATATTATATTATATTTATGTGTTGTATAACACTCATTCACTTTCCATTGGCACAAACCAGCAATTACTATAACAATATATTTTAATAATTGTTATTAATATGATATTGGTTGCCAGTTAAAGATTTTATTATGCTGTAATACATAATTTATTATACATTATTCATATAATAATAATAATAATAATAATAATAATAATAATAATAAACAACATTCAATAATTAAATTATGTTGTGCATATAATAATATATCTTTTATTTATGTTGTCAGTTTTGAGCGAAGAACAGGGATTTCTTAAAAATAAATCATTTTAGATTTCCAGTTGGCTGTATTTTGACCATAATTTGAAACACTCTATAATATTCTGTTGTCAATCATGTGTTATGAAAAGTGCAAAAAATTAAACAGGTAATCTTGTGTACTTTGAACTTGTGCACAACTCTGATGATGCAACATGAACATAAAAATGAGTCACAGACCATTGTGAGGTTAATTGCAAAAAAATTGAATGTCTGTACAATGAGTTCACTAATGTCACAGTTCAGACTAATGAACAGTGCAGAATATTAATGTATTTCTTTTCATTTATTTGCTAGTTTATTATCGGCAAGTTTTCAGTGTCCTCTCAGTCAGTTTGCTTTGCCTCTGTTGCATCACCAAAGAGAAGTGTCAGAGTTCTGGAGCATAACGATATATAAATAGAGTCTAAGCAGGAGCTCTTTCTCTTTCATCCCACACAGTTTGCCTGCTGTTTAATTCACTCGGTGCTGCTTTGAGATCAGAAACACGGCGGTATCACAGAGCCCTTCTCTTTCTCTCTGGGGAGACATGAGCTTTGTGCTGCTTGTCTGAATGCCTTTCACACTCGTTATAGTCTTGAAGAGCCGGCTGAAGCTCTGAGCGGCTCCTGCGGTATTTGATGAATGCAGGCTTTGCCTCTGGACTTTGCTGATTCTTCTCATTAAATATTCAAAACTCTAAATGCTGCTATTAGTAATTGAGATACACAACGCTTCCTGTTTCCCTTGTGCTGGTAAAATGCGTCCAGAACTGCAGGAACTTTTTCAGTTTCATGCTGCATAGGGAAGAATCAATACTGCATTGACACGAAATTGAAATAAAAATCAAACATTTTGGTTGAAACTTTTTTTTTAAATTGTGGTCATTATTTATTTCTCAGTGGTTATTTTCAGACAAGGTGATTGTCTTTTTTGTTTAACTTTACCCAGATTGTTTTAATGATGTCATGTCTTCATACTGACCAGTAAGTCAATGCTTGCAATCTTTTAAACTTGTTTACAAAAAATCTTAAACTCAAATATTTTTTATTATAATTTTGCAAATTGTTTTGAGAACAATACATAATTTCAGTATATTTAATAAATGTATGTTCATCCTAGACATCCTAGTTTCCAATTGTAAATGTTGTTACACAATTTTTTCAAGTTAATTCACTAATTTCAAGTCAATAATTTGTAATATTCCATTGTAATTTGTTTATAATGTACACACGCGTATAAAAATATAAATATTTTTATTAATTTATTAATATTGGGTATGGATATGTTTATATGAAGTGTATTTGTTCATCTATTGCCTTATATTAGTATTTATTAGTCTTCATTAATTTATTATTCTTATGTTTTACTTTTTTATTGTTATTTTCTCATACTTTTGGTAATTGACATTTCCCTTCTTTCATTAATTAATTAATTGTTTTTTTGTATTATACTTACTGTGTAATTCATTTATATTCTTTATTTATTTGTATGAATGCTAACTTTTGTAATTGTTTTATATTTTTTTTAACACATGCACCATGTCCCATCCAAATGATTTACTGATTCCACAAAGGTGAAAAAGGTCAGCGAAAATTATCAATAAGCAATTAAATCGGTGACTTAAACATGTCAGTTGCAGTCTTTTCACAGCAGCTCTGAAGTGTTAATTCAGCCTCCCTCTCTCTTTCTCTCTCTCTCTCTCTCTCTTTAAATCCCTCTCATCTGATCTGCTCTTTTACATTCAGTTGCTCCACAGGGCCTCATTTGTTGATGGTCTTGCATTCGTCGCTCTCCACATATGCACAGGCAACGCCCTGCTTCTGCAGCACTGCAGTCTCTCCGTGTCTTCCAAAACTCTCACCCCTCCTCTGGATCCCTTTGTGTTCATCTGCAGTCAAGAAGAGCAAACCTCACCTCCTCCATCACTCCATCACTGCTCTCGTCCCACTGATGGCCACCAGACTCTTAATCATCCTGGATCACTTGCACAAGCAAAGGGAAAAAAAACTGTCACAAAAGGTTCATGTTTGTATCTAAACAGTTCAAACTCGTCTGCGCATATAATTGTATTTGCTCTTTAGTGTTTGGGTTTTCAGCAGTGACATCTACATTACACTCAACTGAAACTAAACTGAACTGTATGAAAACTGGACTAAAGCAGTTTTAATTCACTAGAATTTCATATACAGTTGCTGCTTTGACACGATCTGTATTGTAAACATGCTATAGAAACAAAGATGAATTGAATTGAAAATACTGGGTCACTTAAAGGGTAGTTGAAAAATGACCAAAATGAAAACAATGTTATTAGTTACTCATCCTCATATCATTTCAATCCCCTGAGACCATCGTTTATCTTCAGAAAACAAATGAAGATATCTTATCCTCTTTTATCCTCCATAGACAGCAACGGACTAGAGTCTTTCAAAATCCAGAAAAGCAACTAAAAACTTTCCATGTATCTTCAGTGGTTCAGTTGTTGTCATACGAAGCTCTAAGAACACTTTTATGCTCCAAAAAAAATATAGAAACAACTTTGTTCACCAAATTTTTCTGTATCAGATGAGGTTGTGCTTTTACTACAGGTAATATGATGTTTGTGTGTTGCGCTGCTGACATTTAAGGCCCCGGTGTACTTCAAACTAAATTATTTTTTATTCTTCAGTTGAGGGAAAGAAGTTTGAAAAAGGCTGAGTGATGTGGATTTCGAACACACCAACACCTCTGCACTGTAGTAAGCGGAGTTGAAATGATATGCTAAACTGTGGTGTGTCACATCTTTACATTGTTTTCTATTTGCCGTGGACAGACACCTAATGGAACAGTCAGTTTTATTAAATCTCTCGGCGTGCAATTGTACAAGTGCGGATACATAATGTAGCGTGTAGTGTAGTGTACACACCCTCCAGTGTATTTGTATTACTAACTTGGTGTTGTTGTTGTTTTGAATGTTGATCTCCTGTCTGACCTGTGGATACGAGTGATGAAGCACTTCAAAGAAGGTGGAGTTCCAGTACACACCGGCTGATTGTGTAATCGTCACAGACCAATCAAAGCTCAAAGGTGTTTAGGAGCCAAAACGAACTCCCCAAAACGTTTGCTTTGTTGAGCTGTATCACAGAAGGGGGACTTAGACAAGCACTGGGTGAGTAAGTAAACAGTTTATTGTCAAGGATGGTGTAAACAGATGAAATGTCAAAACATGTAAAGTCTTTATCTTGCAGAAAGAGAGCAGTGGAGCCGTGATGGAGTGAACTGGTGACAGATGACAAAGATGAAGACACACAGGATCGAGAGAAACACAACCAGAAGGGATTCACACTAAGAAGAGACACAGAGACACTATGGGTATACAAGGAGCAGACAAGGTAAGTATAACTCTGATAGAACTGGAATAGACTGTGTATTGTCCTTCTCGATGCGATGAAGCTGAACACTGAGTGAGGGAGCGTGTAGGTGTTTATTGGTAGATGTGATGAGTGGGGATGACGTGCAGGTGCGCTTGGTGATTAGTACTTAGGTGATGGGGATCTTGCTGATTGTGGGGACGGAGAACGGGGTGAATCAGGTGACTGTGAGTGGGGAGAACCTGGTCTGGCTGTGACAAGGGCTGTTTCTCAATATGCGTTCTTCAGCGATTTTGCATCCTCGTGTTTTCGTGTAACGTCATCATCATCCACCAAGTTCAGTTCTAATACTCAAGACCGCAAGAACAGAGGATGCATAAGAGTTCCCGGATGTGTTCTTGATATCAAAGATGCACTGATGCAGATATGACCACGGAACTCGCTCTAGAAGTCCCAGAATTCATTGCAACAGGTTAAAGGAGGCGGGAAGCGCAGCATTTTGTATAGATTTATTATTAAAGAGATATAACTTATTTGTCTCAGGAGTTTCCATAATTGAGACGGTGAAAATAAATATTACCTTAAAAGTCTTATTAAATACATGAACACATTATGGGTGTTTATTTGTTGAAATTCATATTAAAAACAGTTTTATTTGTGTTGTGCAGCATATATTTATAAAGTCTTTATGCAGAGTATATATTGTGAAACGGGGGAAAACAATAAATTGTTGTATAGATGCTGTAATGTTTAAATAATTTTTGGTTAAAGATGCATGAGGGTCATGTGACCATCAGGAAAAAACGCAGCATCTCATTTCTCACAGGACGCGTTCTCTGTCCTCACGGTCTGTCGAGTTCGTTCTACCAATGTGACCTGGCAAGACCGGTCTCTACAAGAACACAAGTCCGTTCTCTGTGTTCTTGGAATTGAGAAACAGCCAAGCTGTTTCAAACTGTTGCCAAGCTGAAACAAACTCAAAATGACCTTTGTTATCTCAGTGCATACTTTGATTTGGTTTGAGGTATACCAGGGTCTTGGCATTACATTGTAATGCTAGTAAACGTGCACTCTTTCGTGTGATCTTCTCTTTTCTGTCAGGTTGTACGTTTACTAACAATACAATGTAACGCCATTAAGTGTGGCAAACAAAGCCATTTTTATTGTTTTGGAACCAAATGTTCTTGAAATGAAAGTCACATTGTCAATGTGTTTGGTTCCTTTGTTTTACTTTGAATGTCATGGGACCATTGCTGTCTATTATGATTGAGGGAGCTCTGGGTTATTTTCCAAAATCTCTTTAATTTGTGCTCTGAAAATGAATAAAGGGGATTGAAATAACATGAAGCTGTGTAAATACTCACTCACTGTCTTTCGGTCAGTTGGTTTTTATTTAAGTTTTTTTTTTTTTTTTTTGTACAATCCCTATGAAACCAGATTAATAAAGGGCCAACTGGTCTTATTTGCCTATGTTTTGCACTATATTTTAGCGTTCTATATTGCTAAGCAGTCCTTCCCCTACTGAAATAGTGGTATTTCATTTTAGTCACAATGGATAAAGATTGTGATTAATGGATGTCAAACAGGTATTAGAGGCATTGAATGCCATGAGTGATGGTGAGTCTGGTGGTGGGTGATATCAGGGGTGAGTGATGTTCTGGGTTGCATCAGCATTATAGTTGATGACCAGTCATTTTGTGAAGACGAAGACTTAATACAGTGATGTACTGTGTATATCTATTTCAAAACAATACTCATCATGTGCATGGATTAATTTTTATCTGCATTTATCAAAAAAGCACAAGATTATAGTATTTGAAAAGATACCACTCCATAGATTTTGTACCTTTATTTCTGAGAGCATGGGAAGAAAACAACTCTAAGATAGATCTAAATCACTTAGATAAAACATTAAACAAGGTTAAATTGCTTTTTACTTCAAAGTGCAAAGAAAATATAATTTTTTATCAAATTGAACTCTTTTGTGGTTCAAGAAGAATGATTTGATTTCACAGATTTACTGAAGCATAAACTTGCATGAAACATTAATGTGTTTTCTAATACAAGTATGATTTATTTATGAAATATATAAATTTAGTTTTTATATGATACACTTTAAAGGGATAGTTCACCAAATCCTAATTAAAACAAATACTATTAAAGGTCCCATCAATTTAAAGTTTTTAAGATGTTTGTATCAGTATTAATAGTTTATAGGGTATCTATTAGCTAGTGCGCCCCAAAACCCTGACAAAATTCACATTTAGAAAACTGATATGAACATATAAAGCTTGGAGTTTGTCACTTCCGCCCTAATGGACCAACGCTTTTATTCACACCACCTCAAACTACAGTTTCTCATGACATCATAACCAATCAAATGCTCTCCAGTGTCTGACATGCTCCGCCCCCTTCAAGGCGCTTCTCATTTGCTTTTCATTTAATGCACTTAAGCTTAACCACCCTCACTGGCAGAGCGGTGATAAAACAAAACACTTTTGGGTGTTTTTTAAAAACGGTAGGAGTTGTTCTATGTCCCACCCTCACATCGTGTTTCAGTTGAAATTACATTAAACATTGAATAAAAATGCATATTTCGAAGCACATCACAGGACCTTTAGAGGCAATAATTATAGTTTCCCAGGATTCTTCATTATATCTTCTTTTGTGTGACCTTATTGTTTTTATGTAAGCTATACTTCTGTTTAGTTTTACTTATTTATTTTAACCAATACCTGGTTTTCCCACACTATAGATTTGTGGCCTGTAAGTTCACATCTACTGAACAAGCTCTGCTCAGTTCATGCTATGAAAGTCAGGCCTGGTTTCAGATTGGGCCTAAATTGAATCAGCAAACATGAGCCATCAATGAAATGGAAAACTGCAGAAGATATTTCAGGAGATCTGATTAGAATAGACTGTGCAATTTTTAGATGCGTCTTTCTAAAAGACAAACGCATTTGACTATAAAAAGCTTCTATGGAAAAATACATGAGCTATCCTATTTAAAAGAGCAGAAAAATGAATATGAGTGAGCAAAAACTCATGCAACGTCAACATTCAGTTGCCCAATGCATAGCAAAATACTATATTTATAGTGGCAAAAAAAAACAAATCAGATTTATTATGAGCTCAGCATAAAATTTGAAGCCTGCAGGTCTAATGGATCAATATATTGTTGTGGCTCTGAACAAGGCAGTGCAAGGCTGACAAATCAGCTGTAATGTAATGCTGGATGCAGCTGGGCGGTCGCAGCACTAACATCATCCCGGCTTGTTCTCCAGGGGCATCGTAATTGAAGCTGCATGAGAGCTTCAGCAGATTCCCAGCAGGAGACACGAGAAGCGGCTCGATACTGCGGAGGACGAGGCTCCAGAGCGGTCCGTTCCGTTACCTATGCAAAAACATTGCCATCTTAATGGGAACAACTTGAAACTCTCTAGTACGAGTTTGAGCCACGATGACAGAGAGACACAGACAGAGAGAGAGAGAGTGATGTGGAAACAGATTAGCTATATGGCAAGCCGTTTAACCCAAAATGGGACCTATTATGCAAAAGTCACATTTATAAGGGGTTTAAACACAGTTGTGTGGCTGCAGTGTGTGAATAAACACAACCTCTAATAGTAAAAATGTAATAATTCTATTTTTTAATAATCACACTTCATAAAAACAGTCTGCAGAAACACTTTGATTGATATTCTCTCTTTGCACGTCAACAGAGGTAGAAAGCCCCGCCCATTAGTGACGAACTCTTGCTAATTTGCATAAACAGCCCCGTGTGAAGCCTGGTTTATACTTCTGCGTCGAGTGATCGGCGTGACCCACGGCGCGTGCCTTGCGCGTTGCCGTGCATTTATACTTCTGCGCGCTGTTTGTGTTGCTCTGCAATAACACTTCCGAAACTCTAGCTGACAGTGAGGTTTTTATGTTTTTTTGTATCATGTTTCTTCACGGGTGTTTTGTTTTTTTCTGAACACTACCTTAATATACAAGTGTCTCAAACTCGCTCATTCTGTGGCGGGTGTCGGCGGATGGGCAACAACTTTAATCATAAGGTAAACACAAAACAAGTTTCCATCTGAAGCTCCTTCACGGAATTCAACACTTGTAAACACTCGCTCCAACGGGTTTGTGCGTCTCTCACCTCCGGCCACACACGTAAGCGCTACAAAGCCGACCAATCACAGAGCTTGTCCTACTCGTTGTTGTGATGTGTAGTTACATTTTTTGAGAGGTGCACATCAGCGTCAGCGATGGCCACGGCAAGGGGTATGCAACTGCTGCACTGGAGCATATGCTTGTGCTTGACGCAGAAGTATAAAGTAGCCTTGAGAAGCAGTCATCCACCATTAGAGATTTGAATCTGCCGCAATGCTGACACATAGGCATTTGTAGTTCCACCTTCTTTTGAAAAGAGGGCTGGGAGCACAATCTCATTTGAATTTAAAGCGACTGTCACCAAATCGGCACAATTTGGATCAAAGCTTATAAAGTGCAGTTTCAAACAGTTATAAAAAAATATTTGTGTGGTATTTTGAGCTGAAACTTCATATAGGGACATCAGAGACTAATTTTACATCTTTTAAAAAGAAGCATAATAGGTCCCCTTTAAAGTCTGAGTGAAATCAACATTTACAGTAATTATTTTATTAGCTCATAATGCTATTCTTAAGGTGAATGAATAATTTGTGCAAGTTAATATAATGAAGAACAGTGTTTGTTTTGATAATCTTTAACCAAATTGCATCTGCGTTTGGAGTTGGTCCTTCTCCGTTGACATCAACTTAATGGTTTCCTTTGCAATATTCTAAACCACGCCCATCTAACCATTAGTGTGCTTTATGGGAATGATAAGCAAAAGAAAGCAGACTTTAAATGTGTCTACTTAATTATCTATGCCGTTTTTTTCCCCAACTTACGATAGACTGTGATGAAGCAGTGAAGTGGATGTTTTAGTAAAATGAATACAATGAAGTGGCTTTATTCTCCTCACAGTTCAATCATCAAAAAAGGCAACTTACTACAGGCCCCGGTTCCACCCAATCACGAGCTTGGCATACCCTGACCCCACATCAGATAACGACAAAATTTTTGTGATGTGATTTATAACTGAGAAAGCAGCATGAAGTTGGTCAGTGATCTTTAAAAAGATGTTTTAGGTAGCCAGGTTAGATTTAAAGATTTTAAATAATTCAAACTGCTTATGATGAAAGCACATGTTGATTTTTGCGCACAACACTTAAAGCATCTTATTGTGCTATCATCAAATGTACTTCTCACTTACAGTACATAATTTTACATAGCTATAGATAAGTAGAATAGAAAAGGGTAGAAAATCTTTTTTTTTAAATGCTTAGCAGCACTGAGTGGGATAATCAAGAAAATGCAATTGGACATAGAAATCTCGTCTGTTGGCGAGAAAAATGCACTTTAACATAGAATTTTCATAAAGAAAGAGCAAATATAAAGTTTACTGGAGCGACACAGAAAGTGGCAAATCACACTCATCATTCAACAACTTGCACATCCAAAGCTCTTTGTTACAATTGTTGTAAACACTGTTATATGTATTTGAAGCACACATTATACACTGAGCCACATGATTTGTGCCTAAAATGTGTGGTTCACACACACATACACAAGTGAGAAACCACTGAGATGTAGTCTTATATAGTGCAAATAATAGTTCTGAAATACAGCTTTTGTTAGGTAATAGGTTTCAAAAGTTTGCTTTTCTGTTAAAATGATCAGTAAGTCATAAGATGATTAAATAGACAAATAATCCATCTCTATATATAGATTTTTTTTTATTGGCCCACCTTGAATGTCACTTGGCCCACCTTGCATTTCATAGCTGAAGCCATGCCTGACCTTCTAGCAAATTACTTTCATTGAACAACCCCAAAACCTCCAGACAAGTCTTTCCACAGCATGTTAAATGCTGAATATTATAAAGATAAAATAATCTGGAAAATCAAAACTCAATTATCTCAAAATGACTCAATAAAGTTATGCTAACATAACAAGCATTACATTATATTCATGAAAAAGCACAAACTTACCTCTCACTATGTTTTCACTTTGATTAGTTACCAGGATCTAAAAAAATGTTATCTATTGAATAAGAACTATGATGTAAGGAATAAGCACTATAATAAGCCTAATGGAAAACCAAAAAATTAGGTACGAGTAGCATGAAAATGTACCAGTATGGTTTATCCTTTTTCCGCATCTCACTCAGGCATTTTAAATCTTAGTCATTATAAATTTCATTAGATTCATTAAAACATACATTAGATACATATGTTTAAACACACATTAGACTCATTAGATATTGATTTGATAATAATACCTATTGAATAGACACAACATATTTGATTAAATGCTAAAGTATTATAGTCACTATATTTCGAAAGTGACTAGTAAATCTTCTGTTGTTCAGTAACACATTTAAATCTTTAGTAATTTAATAAGACCTAGCATCTATTTAACAGATAAGAGTATCAAATAAATAGGTAGCAGCAATGAAAAATATACTCATAATATTAATTACAGTCCCTAATAAATAAATACTATTTAATAAACACACATATTTTACAAGAACTAATAAAAAATAGTAGTGTTTAACAATGAAGTTCAAGCGTCTTCTTTTTTTAAATCCATAAAGATGTGCACTATCATTTAAAGATTGAGCACTAGCTAATAAGTACTACTATATAATGGTAAATAATCTTAAAATCTTATAATACCAAGCGAATCAACCAAATTGGCTGTATCACTGCCTCTCCACGCAACCTATAGCTGGTGTGTGGTGAGCACACTGCATGATGCTGTTGTCCTGTGGCTGCTGTCACATCATCCAGGTGGATGCTGCACACTGGTGGTGATGTGGAGAGCCCCCCCCCCCCCCCTTGATTATGAAGTGCTTTGGGTGTATGGCCATACACCATAAATGCGCTATATAAATAGCATGAGAAATAGAGTTTATTTATTAAATGTTAAAATGGCCTGCCATAGATGAGCGTCTGACTGACTGATGCAGCAGTGGGATTCATTTCACACACTGAGGAAAAACAGACCTCACATTATTCCTCTTTACAGGAAAATTGGTTGCAGTTTTTGATTTTGGCTACACATCTCATATGTTTTTCGATCTCTTGCATTAGTGCTCTCTGCTCTGTGCCAAATAAAGGATCTGACTGATGCAGTACAGTGGCTGCTGTAGTCTCATTTTCACAGATTTCTTTGACAATGTGTAGATTTATGATTAGATTAATGAACAATTGAGTCTCTTTGAACATTATTTGCTTAATTGGGCCATGAGGGAGTGCTTGGGGGGTCTGGAGAAATGTTTGGAGAAAATAAAATATATAAACAAATAATTCCGAAAACAATTGAATTAATAAGATAGAATGTATGTTTGTATAGCACATTACAATTGAAGATATACAAATACTAATTAGAATATACAATTATGAATTATAGAATTATGAATAAATGATGATTAATTAAGAATTTGAAGTTAATAATACAACATTTGATTACATTACAAGGAGTAGATTAGTGATAAAATAAGTAAAAAATGAAAACTATTAACAGGCTAAAATAGGAGAACTTTGATTAGATTCAAAACAGACAATAAACTTATCTGAAAAATGAATTAAATTACAAATCAATTGAAATAAAAAATAAATGTATAATAACTACAAAATATGATTAGGTAAATATTTTGTCATTTTCATTATAATAAAAGAAAAACAAGACAATAAGACAATCATTTTTAATAAAGTAAATTAAGAAATGCTTACAAATTAGACCCACATCATCTAATAATTATAATGGTTGAAGAATAATGAATGTTAACTAATGAATATATGTAAATAATTATTTTATTATGCAATTTAATTAGAATTATAAAATAAACTTTAGATTAACACTTTTAAATTAATAATAATTAATAAATAAAATAATAATCAATATAGAAAAACTGAATAGATTTTCTAAATTAACTGCCAGGCTGTAATTAATTATATGCACTAAAGTTAGCAAAACGGTATTTTTAAAATGTAAACTCAAATGCAAGCACTAGAAAATGATGCAAAAATAAAGCATTTAGTATTGAAATTCCACTATTCGTCAGTTTGTCCTGTTCTGCCCTCTAGCGGTGCAAGAGGAGTAATGTCATTTTCATAGTCCTGTCACGAAAGATTTATGTTGAATAAATAATAGGTGGCTGGGCAATCCGTGTATCATTCGTTCAATCGTTTTTTCAAATTTAAACCAAAAAAAAACAACAACAACAACAACAACAACTTGTTTTTCCATTATTTGTTTCCTGAAAGAAAAGGAAAACACGAATAATGACTCTTTATCTGATTTTCTGAGCTTGCGTTCAGATCAAAAAAAGAAATAAAACAAATAACGAGATTAGACTGATTTTATTTTGATTTTTTAATTTATCCAAATTGCCATGACTGAAGAAAACGGCCGATTTTAGGTTTTTCATTCGCTCACAAAAAAAACAAAACAAAAAAACGAGATTTTGGCTTTATTTTGGCTTTTTGATTTTAGGGAAGGAAAACGGATAAAGGACTATAAAATTCATTATACACATGTAGGCGTGCTGAAACGCCCATTTCCCTCTGATTATTATTATTATTATTATTATTATTATTATTATTATTATTATTATTATTATTATTATTATAGGCCTTGCTTAGAAACAATTACTCAAACCAGGTTCTCAGTGGCGCCGCTAGGAGGGGAAAAATTAGGACGATTCTAAGGGCCCAAGCAGTTTTGGGGCCCCCAGAGATATTATAAGGGGCCCTAATGACACTACCCAACGCATCCATTGTTTATTTATGTTATATTGAATAATGTCAAAAAATACAAAGCAAGTCAAGTACAACAAAAGTGAAGCAAATTTCAAAGCCTAGGCGGATATATAAACAATATCACAGCAAATATATTAAATGATATACAGGCTTGAACAATTCACATAGCTTTTTGTTTTGTTTTTCTGAAAATGTATGTTTATAAACATGAAATTTGTCCATTAAAATAAAGAAATGAACAAATAAATGTTTAGGACTTTTTGTCTAAGCTTCAAAAATTCCTGAAAGATCATGTTTCCAGTGTAAAGTAATATCTTCATCAATATTAACAGCAATAAAGTCAATTACATTTCTCCCCCCAAAAAATGACATATAAGGACAATACCAGAATAAAGGAACAGCGCTTTCTGGCCTCTGCTTGCAAAAGCCACATCTCACATCTATATCTGTTTAACATTTAGTCAGATAAAGTTTGGCAGGATGTATTCTGTGAAGGAGTTTAAACAAAGATCTCTTTAACCTTGTTTGTTGATAGCGAACAACATCGCTCATAAATTGATTCCAGTTTGCGATTGCATTTTGGTTTTGATGCAGCATCTTTCTGGAAAAGAGCTTTTATTGATTTGTTATTATTCTTACAACAAGGAAAAGCATATTTTACCTGTCGGAGAGTCACTGTGGGATAATTGTGGCAATAACTGATCATTCAATCTGTTTTAATGTTTATACAGCATACATATTTAAGGAGAGATTGCACTAAAACCATTGTAAAGTTCTTTGGTGGTATGGGAAAATTATATGCTGTTGAGAATTCCTCATGAAAAGAACACTATCTGAATTAAACCATTGGTTTACCAATACAATGTTATTTCGATACCAGTGATCAAGAAAATAAATAAATAAATAAATAAAGAAGTATTTGTTGATATAAATTGTCCTTTTTATTCCAAATAAAGTAATGGTGTGGTGAAAAACTGTTTGTAAATCAAACTCCATGCTAAAAAAAGCCTGACGGTGTAATGATGAAAGTTTCACAGGTATTTTGTTAGTATAAAAATTACAAGTAAGAAAAGAATGTACCACCCAAACTAGATAAAATATGAAGGGAAATCATATTCCCAGTAGAGGCTGGATATTTAACAAGTCTAATCCAGTTGATTTAAATGTATTGTTTAGTATAGAGAAGTCCAGAAAATCTCTCTAGTAAACAGTATTCCCAACCACAGCATAAGATCCCCACCTAGTGGTCACTTATAAGAACTGCTGTACGACAGTGATGTATTGGCCCAACTGACACCACTCGGTTTGCGTTTGAGGGCATACATGTTTTCTTCATAGTTTTAAATACTCATCAGCTTTGTAAATATTTACTCTATCTTTAGCTAATCTTGGCCTACAGCTTATATCGTAGCTCCCACCAATGTTCGTGGTTAGCAAAGCTCACCAAACGAGTAAAACTATCTCCATTACTATGAATTACTGTGAAACACTGTAAGAACAAGCTCACATGAACAGAAGCAGTTAATATCCCCCGTTTGTATTCTCCCTGCTTTTCTTATTAACTTTAACTGTAGATTAAACGTTACTCTCTAAGAATTATGTACAGTTTAATGTTAATGCATCCACCTCCCTGGTTAGATCGTTAATGCCATTTCTTAAAAACCTGACAGGCTTCCTTTATAAAAACAGCAGCCTATGCTAAACGCATTTCTAAACTAGAACTGCAGTTGACAGCTGGATTTCCCAGGAGAAACCAGATGTAATTTGCAGTGCAGTTATGATATAGTTACATATACCTTTTTCAACAACCCTATTCATTATTTTTTTAAGAGTTTTAATGCTCTGGAGAAAAATTAAGGTATTTATAACAGCTAGGCTACTTATTTGTTGGACCACTTTAATATTGTCAACCAAACCCACTCGTTATGACCATGTAGGCTACTACAGTGAGCTCTGGGACAAATGAAAACACAACTAAGGTGTTTAAAGAGAACTTTATTCTGTTTGATTTTGCAAACTCATCTGAAAACAACAAACCGTAAATCGCGATTGTCTTGAGTTGTCTTCTTTGCTCCACAACCCTGGCCTTCTGCAAAACAAAACAAAAGATTAAACAGTTCCCACAAAGGCCCTATTGTCTATTTTAGACTATAGTAAACTAAAGTTTAAAACTATAGTTTAAAATAGAAGCTAAAGTGGGCCACGCTGCTCCCACCCACCATAACCCTCGCAGCAGGTCCCACTGTACCGGCCTCCCGTGTTTCCCTGAGGGTCCTCAGAGCCCGTGTTGCTCCCTGCCTAGGGTGCACGGACGCCTCGCCCCAGGGAGTGCACGAGCCGACCGGGCGCCAGTCCGTGCCGGTGTTCACCGGAATGTTGCTCGGCGGCACATTTCGAGCAACAAACACGTAATATTCCTCGCGATGTTGCGTTTACGTACGCAAACCACGAGGAACTACAGCACAGACGGGCCCGAGTGAAGCTTCACGAAGCGGACTTCGTGAGATTGGCGTGGCTCCACTCGTACCGTCTCGGTATTGAACTCACCGTGGTCAAGTACAAACAGCAACACCTTGACAACTGACAACACTGAGAGAAACCGTCAGGGCTTTAACTGAAAGCAGATCGAATGTTTAGAATGCGACGTCACTGGCTGAGCATCTCGTCATGAGGAGCGTTGACAGGGGGATCCGCAAGATGGCGCCGCGAGCAGTATAAGCGTAAGCAATAACGTCATCAACAAAGCTACTTTTAAGCAACATAACGGTCTTAATTATTTTCAGTCTGCATCTAAATTGGATGTTAAGTATTATTTACTAATCTGTGTATCATTTGTTCAATCTTTTTTTCAAATTTAAACCAAAAACTTATATTATTAAATAACAATAATTTAAACAAAGCCGCAGAGGACTTTTATTTTGAGTGCATCGTAGCTCAGATTTGGTTGACCAATCAGAGGGAAATGGGCGTTTCAGCACGCCTACATGTGTATAATGAATTTTAAAGTCCTTTATCCCTTCCCTAAAATCAAAAAGCGAAAATAAAGCCAAAATCTCGTTTTTTTCGTTTTTTTGTGAGCGAATAAAAAACCTAAAATCGGCCGTTTTCTTCAGTCATGGCAATTTGGATAAATAAAAAATCAAAATTAAAATCCGTCTAATCTCGTTATTTGTTTTTTTCTTTTTTTGATCTGAACGCAAGCTCAGAAAATCAGATAAAGAGTCATTATTCGTGTTTTCCTTTTCTTTCAGGAAACAATGAAAAAACAAGTTGTTTTTTTGTTTTTTAATTTTTGGTTTGAATTTGAAAAAACAATTGAACGAATGATACACGGATTCTGGCCATTTCTGTGTGGAGTTTGAATCTTCATGTTTGCATGTTGCATGGGTTTCCTCCGGGTGCTCCGGTTTCCCCCACAAGTCCAAAGATATGCTGTACAGGTGAATTGGGTGAGCTGAATTGTGCGTGGTGTATGTGTGAATGAGAATATGGTGAGAATGTGTGGATGTTTCCCAGAGATTGGGTTGTGGCTGGAAGGGCATCCGCTGTGTAAAACAAAATGCTGGATGAATTGGTTGTTCATTCTGCTGTGGCGATCCCAGATTAATAAAGGGACTAAGCCGAAAAGAAAATGAATGAATGAATGAATAATAGGTTTTTTAGTATTCTGTTTTAAAATTAAATCCATAATTTATCATTTTTATAGTAACAATCATATAAATTATATAAATTATATTAAACAAGACGTTTATTTATTTTAGTAAACCAAAGCCTGGCGGATAGTCACATCTTAAACTGTCAAAATATTGGCAAAATCATGTAAGGATGAAACAATAAACATATATTCATAAAATGTATATGTAAAACATCAGCCTACAGCGCACTTTATTATATGTTTATATATTAAAAATCACACTTTTAAGTCAATAATTCAGATGTCACAGCTCCACTGAGCGGCGCTACACTTTATTAAACCTCTCGTTACTACAGACGAAGAAGCCGGAGCGGATTTGTTCTCCCAGAATGCCTTTCACTTCCTCTTCCCTTCCGCGGCCTGAGAACGTAAGTGCCAGTATGAATCCACTGCAGCGATGCGCAATATAATCCATTTAATATCACCATCATCATAAATATATACGTCCAAATATCACATCGACATGTTTACTAAAGTTATATACAATAATCTCAGAGAATATGACTTCGCTTAACATTAAAATCGATGTTATTTTCTGGATGGACGGTTTCCAGTGCTCTGCCATTTTCTAGAGTCCGTGTATGAAATCACATACATGTGCTTAAGTGTGAATGAAGCAAAGAACGTTAAAGCATATTTTAAGACAGAAAAAAGTACAATCAAACATGACAGTATATGAGCATGTGTCGACGAGTGTAGTATGAAGTTAATGTGCTAGCCATACGCATGCTAATATGACGGTGCCCTATGTTCTCGTCTAACAGATTTGTTTTCTTTGTTTCTGTAGATCTCTGAAAATGGTCCGCTACTCACTCGACCCAGAGAACCCGACTAAATGTGAGTTTGTATCCGCTGCTTTGACCATATGTTTTAATAGTGTCTTGGTGGCTAAATAACTATTTGTGTTTTACAGCATGCAAGTCGAGGGGCTCCAACCTTCGTGTTCACTTCAAGGTAAGATCAAACTCTTTTGGACACTTGAGTTATTGTGGAGAGTGACATTCATTGACACTCTTGGAGCTCGTGCTACCTGCCATGCTAATGTTTGGGTGATTCGTGTGCAGACAGACGTGGGGGAGAAAATAGCTAATTGAAATGGAGTTTGTGTTTGTTTAGAAATTTCAATTGTTTTCTCTATAGTGAGTATAAATACCATTTTCAATCCATGACTAAAATAACTAATCCTAATCACGTTGTGTGATTATCCCAATAATAATAAAAAAACAGCGTAATTTAGTAGTCTTAAAACAAACCTGAAATATAACGTGGTTCCCCACGTTATCATATTTCAGGTTTGTTTTTAGACTACAAAATGATAATGCTTTTTATTATTATTATTTTATTTATAAGGCTACATGATTTGTCATTTGTGGTCGTGCTGATATTCAGTAATGCAGTATATTGTGACGTCTATATATCCTTAACATGAGATTTATTGTGCATTAATATGCTTTGTTTCTGGATGCTGTGTATAATTTGAAGTACACATCAGTACATCATGCACAGTTGTCCCCAAATGTTCAATATGAACGACTGGTTTTTTTTTTTTTACCGCAAGATGTATCATTTGTTTGTCATTTTGCTTATCCTCATGGAAAGAACAGATGAGTTTTACTTTTGCTCTCCATCTCAAGTTGTCTACATGGGTTGCATTGAGGTCAAGTTGGTTTTATGGTTCATGTTCGTTCAGTAAACTTATGACACTCTACCTATAATGTTTAATTAAGTTAACCAACTTTATCCCAATGGCTGTAGTGATGACCGCTTGGGAGATATTTGGATGAATATAAAAGAAATTACATTTTGAGAAGCCCTGTCACTAGTTTGTGAAGTGCCAGTGAGGATGATGCATGTAATATACAGTGGTCCCGCGTTAATTGCAATTTGTGCTATGGTTAGCATCTGCCTCTGCCTTTTGGGTGCCTTTGACAGTGCTGAATGTTTTGTCGACATTATGGAGTTTGTTGGCAAGAACTTGTAAACATACAGTACAGCTCTTCAGAATCACACTGCTAGCAATCAAAGATTTATGTAAATTTGGCAAGCTGAATGCATTCTGTACTGGACAGGAGACACAGCTTGGAAGAGGTTGATTGTCAATGACTCATAGCCAATCAGGATGCAGAACACAAAGTGCTGTAAAAAAAAAAACATGTCAAATTGCACACAAAAAAAACTTTGAACTGTGTTATGGCAAGGGACTGCTGTATATACTTTATATCTACATTTAGATCAAAGTTTGGTCATATTGGTCATTATTTAATTCTGTTGAACTGTTTTTCTTTTTCCCTTCAGAACACCCGTGAAACCGCTCAGGCCATCAAAGGCATGCACATCCGCAAGGCTAACAAGTACCTGAAGGATGTGATCGTCAAGCACCAGTGTGTTCCCTTCCGCCGCTACAATGGTGGTGTTGGCCGCTGTGCTCAGGTGAGGTTTTGTCCAGTCCGTTTTAAACGTTGTCTTTTTAGAGCATTTCATGTTGTGCTTCAGACAACGTGATTTAAATGTGAAATTGAACATGAAATGCATTGGTCTGACCCACTTAATGTAAAGTTTGGATTCTTAAGATTAAGACTCCTGTTTATCAAGGTTGCTTTTACTTGACAAACAGTGAAAGTAATATTGAGGTTTAAATGAAAGTTTCCGTGGGTGGTAAAGCCATCAGCGTTCTTTAGTTCTGTCTACACTGTGACACTATGCAAGTCTTTTTTATAGTTAGAAATTAAAAAAAATATTATTGCCGATTTCGTTTTCTTAGTTTAGAAACTGTAGTTAAAAGTCACCATCTGTATTTAACAAAGCAAATGAGAGCATACTACTGGAAAACTACAGCATGGATGATTGTTTTAGCTAGTAAAAAGTTATTTACCCTAACTGATGCAGAGTAACAGCTACTGTTATGTTAATCAGTTTCAGGGGTCAAATATTGGTTGCAGAAAGCAAGGATTGTTTAAACTACTTTACTCGTGTTAAGATCTTTCCAACTGATTATTAAACTGGAAGGATAGTGGGGAACAGAAATTGCAACAGGGTTGATGTATCTGTGCTCTTAAGGATACATAAAGATAAACGGTAAAATTGCTTTTAAAAAATTACCCCAACGAGAATATTTGTGCTTTTTGTTTGGAGACATTTATAAAACACTTACTTTTTAGTTCTTTACACTCCACTAGAAGTCTTTTAACCAGTCTTTCCATCAGTATTCAAAACAGAAAAATGAAGGGGGTTTCACTATAAACATTTAGTGATGAACATCAACTTAAGGTAATTTAAGGTGCATATGTAACTAGTCTTGTGTGGGAACAGTGTTGGGTGTAGTGCTGGGTAAAGTTGCTTTTGTAAGCAACATTGCATATATTTTGAGCCAGTCTTAAAGAACGCATAAACACCTTGTCAGGGGTGTGCAAACTTGGTCCTGGAGGACTGGTGTTCTGCAAAGTTTAGTTTCAACCCAATCAGACACACCTGGGCTAGTTAATCAAGCTCTTATGCCACGATCACACTAACATTTGAGACTGCAAATTTCTGTTGTACGGCTCTGCGAAAAGGGGCGAGATTAAACAAGATGACAAAAAAATGCAAGTGATTGCTCCATATTTACAATTTCTGTCCAGAGAGCTTGAGCTTTCCAACACAGCGAACTGCGAAACTTGTCGAATGAGCTTGTGCATTCACATGCGTATGAATGGAAGTCTATGGGGGGGGGGGAAGCAGGTGTGCAGGTCCATGCAGGTGTGTTGAGGCAAGTTGGAGCTTAACTCTGCCGGACACTGGCTGTCCAGAACCAAGTTTGAACACCCCTGCGTTATGTAAAGTAACTTTTTGAAGTGACTCAATGTTATAATGTTACTTTTAAAAAGTAACTACCCAACACTGGTTACAAAGTATCCAGCTACTAGAATGAAATGACTTATCTGCTGTTAAAATTATGTAAGCAGTAGCTTCATCTTTAGGTAGTTTAATTTACAGTCAAATTTCTTTGCCATACTGTACATATTCAACAATTCTGGATAAATCCATTCAGGAAAACAGAGGAATGTTTTTGTTTTTTAAAGAATAGTAGTTTTTCAACTAAATGTTACATTAATTTAAGATAATTAAATTCGGAAATAGCATTGATTTAAGCAATAAATATGGTATGTATGAAATATGATCATTACTTTGAAATGTTTTGAGTAAACTCATTTAGTTTAACTAAAATGTACAGGATTAAATATTGTCTGTACATTCAGCTTAAAGATTTTATTTAGTATTGAGTCAAGTGATTTGTGTCAATTTAGTATGGAGTCAAGTGAAGTGTCAAGTGTTTTTTTTTTTTTTTTTGTCCCCCCCCCCTCTTTTTAGGTAACTTGCCCAGTAACGTAAAATGTGCTACACAAACATTCCACCAGTCTCAGTTTGTGCACCTTTTGCTTTAATTGCATTTTAAAAGTTGCTTTCCCCTCTCTAGAAATTATGAAAATTTAAGAGTCATCTATATTATGATATCTGAACGTTTTGTTACATCTTTGCTGATTAAGTTTTGTGAGTGATGTGTAATATGAATGAAGAAAGTTAACCTTGTTAATTTGTATTTTTAGGCTAAGCAGCACGACTGGACACAGGGACGCTGGCCTAAGAAGAGCGCAGAGTTCCTCCTGCACATGCTGAAGAACGCAGAGAGCAATGCTGAGCTCAAGGTATGACCAAATAAATATTTCCCTGGATAAATCTTCACTTCTTACAATTATAAGTTTGACCTTTTTTTTTCCTTTTGGTTTGGCTGCATTTAATCTCCCATTGTTGTCTTATAGGGTTTGGATGTGGACTCTCTGGTGATCGAGCACATCCAGGTGAACAAGGCCCCAAAGATGCGCAGACGTACTTACCGCGCTCACGGACGCATCAACCCCTACATGAGCTCCCCCTGCCACATCGAGATGATCCTCACCGAGAAGGAGCAGATCGTTCCCAAACCTGAGGAGGAGGTTTCTCAGAAGAAAAAGGTATGATCAGGAATGTTGTTCAGGAGTACTGTACACATGGCTGTAATGATGACCACCACTTAGGACACCTCTGAATGTATGAAGAGATGAGTTTCTGAGCAGCTGTTGTGTTGGATGCATTTGTGTAAATGACTCCTACCTTAGGATCTGCTGTTGGTGAACGCACATTAATCATTGGTTTTCTGTCTTCCTGCAGGTTTCTCAGAAGAAACTGAAGAAGCAGAAGCTTATGGCTCGGGAGTAAATGTAAATAAAGTCCGACATTCGTACTACACCATGACTCTGCTGTCTTTTAATTCAATTATTGCTGCTGTTTTAGGTGTTCTAGCTAATGAAAAGCTTTGTTTTAAAAATACATTGTCCAGGCACATTACTGTTTATGCCAAACTAATATTTTAAATGTAAACTTGTATGCAAAAGTCAACATTCGAGTCGTATGATTCGAGTCAACCTGAAATGGGAAAATCCTGGAAAAAGGAAAGTGTTTATTGGTGCCTTTTTTTCTTTTTTCTTTTCCCTTCTAAAGATCTCTAATAAATCTTTTGTCTTGGGAGTTAAAAGCTTAATTATACTTTAAAAAGGGTCATATTTTGTTTTTTGGGGTCCTCAACTACAGGCTGATATGCATGCATAGTCAAACACTTTCATTGTCTTATACATTTATTTTTAACCAATCCCAGCGACTCTTATATGATTTGTTCATCGATTAATTTGTTCCAAAACCCCTGCTTAGCGCGATGCTAATCTGCGCTAATTGGACCGATGACCCAGTCTGTTGTGATTGGTTGACAGCGTTCAGCACGAGAAAATGCCCACCACGGCTTATCAATATTTTAGTCAGAGAGCATTTTGTGTGCGTAGGCATATCTGCCAACACTCCTGTTTTCCCCTGGAGTTGCCTGTATTTCAGACACCCCTGTACCTAACACAAATGGGCAGGGCTTAAGTGTCATATCCACGTCATGCTAAAGACTCGTAATCAAGATGATTCATTTGAAGAACTAGGAGTAGACTCTTTTATAGATGAATCAATAGTTTTAAACAATGTGCACCTTCAGATTTAAGCCTTAGCTGGATATTTCACTTCACTTAGAGCTGCATGCAAGCTCATTTTCAAAAACCTATAATAGTGGCTCTTTAAATGTATCTTTAACCCTGTAGTTAATTTGAGTTAAAGTTGCTTTTTTACTCATTAAGTAGATGAGTTCCTTTCAGATCAAATATCTTGACAATCAGCAAGCCACACTCTATACATGAGAAATATATTTCTACTCCAAGAGCTACGGACTTAAGAGAAGTCTATTTCTGTTTCTCTGGACTTAAAGTATGTGTGAGTTAAGTGTTTTTTTTTTTCCCCCTACAAAGATCTGAACACATTTTAAAGTGTCAGGGTTCATACGGTCAAGAAAAACCTGGAAAAGTCATGGAATTTTGACCTGCCATTTTTCAGGCCTGGAAAAGTTTTGGAAAAACTGAAAAACCCACAAAATTTGGAAAGTCTTGGAAATCAGTTTAACAAATGTCTGCATATATAAATATAGGTTAGTTGTCTTTACTTTTCTGTCCATGGTCAAACACATGCCCCCACATTATTCGTGCTGTGTGAGCATTATCTAAATACATTTTATAATGTAGATATAAAGATTAATTTAAACTAAATAGGTTGCATGTTTTATGATATGCTGTAATAACTTTGAACATGTAGTTTTTCTATTATTTAACATGTATACGTAGACATTACATGAAACATTAGGTCATGATAGTTTACTTGAAAGTGCTGGAAAGGTCATTGAATTTTCGAAGTAAAAATGTGTATGAATCCTGAAAAAAAAGGTAGAACATGAAGCAATTTTTGTTTAAAAAAATAGAAGTAGCTAACGGAAAGTAAAAACGATCTGCTTAACACCCCTATACAGTGGAAAGGGATTTCATGTGGTTTAATATTTTCCTAAAACTAGCATTTCCCATTGCCATTATATAGTGGATTTTAACTAAACTGCACTGTGCTGAGTTCACCACTAGAGGGCAAATTAGCACCGCTGTATCTATTGTCGAAAACTCCAAATTAAAGGGCATGGGGTTTTTCTCCTTAACGGTGTAATTTAGATATTTGTGTAAAAACAGCTAATTGCTGTATATAATGTATTGGTGCATACGTTTGCTTTAATTTAGTAGCATATTATGCTAGTATAAATATAGTTTTATTCATGTGCACACACGTTCACTCATCAAATATATCAAGATCAAAATATAAAGCTCATTCAATGCAAGCAATGTATATATGTATTTATATATAAAATATATGTGTGTGTATAGGCATATTTTCTTCTATTACATTTGTTACTTATCTATTATAATAATATATAGGCCTTAGTAAATAATTATTGCTCTAAGTCAACCTGACAAGATTAACATAAGAACATTAGAAAAGGCTGGATTACATGTCTGGGGAGGGTCTTATCCTTACCAAATAAATACATTAATGTATGTGATGCAAGATGGGCCAGTTGTCATATTCCAGCATCTGGTATTTCACCCTGTTACCACTAGATGCTGCAACACTTGCATTTTGCGTTAGGTCATAAGGTGGTTTTATTGTTGAAGAAACGAGAAACACCATCACACGAACATTGTATTCATTTCATTGTCTTGCATAACCTGATTAAATAATATCTTGTGTCTCCAAATTAGTTTCATTAGTTCATGTGCTGTAATATAGGCTACTGTATATTCCCGTTGCAGCTAGTCATACATCACACACACACACACAACATTTACGACTTTATTATTATTATTATTATTATTATTATTAATTTGTTTATTCAAAAGAAGCCACAATTATTCTGACAGAAAAGTGCTAGAAAAAGATTGTCTGAGAAGATGATGGGAAGCACTTTTAACGTGGATTTCGGAGCCGAAGTAAAATAGTAGTATTTATTTATTCTCGCTTCATGAATGTGTGATTGTTTCGTGATTTATCTGTGGAGTGTTTAAGCCTGTCCGCAGAGACTTTCCAGCTCATCAGATATCCGAGCGCCTCACATGACCGGCACGCATGCAGATGTCCCTTTATTTAAGAAATAGATCTCAAATTGACTAGATTGATTTTGTCCCCTTTTTGTATTTAATAGTGGGTCGGATGGCAGCTCTTTTAATGTGCAAATGAGAGCCAATGAGGACAGACTCCTAAATTCAGTTCAGACACTCAGCTGACACGAGACACGTCACTGCCGCCCTTAGCCAATCAGACCCCGCCGAGCCCCTCTACTTTCCCAGGCACGCTCTCAAAGTTTTGACTTTTCGCAGCAAAAGACAGCAGGTTGATGAAAATGTTTTATTATCTCCCAGATCTTCATGTGAACTACCCAGAAAGACTCTCTTTTTATTTATAGATTTCAAAAACGCTCTCTTTTGAAAGGACGACGCTCTGTTGTATCATGCAAGATCTAAAAGAAGGGAATGGATATTGGCCAGAGGAGATGAGTATGAAGCTCCAGTACAACTGATTGGGATTTTTTTAGAGAAACTGCTTTTTTGGGTCAACGTCGCAAGGTGTCTTCTGTTTATTTTTCGTTTCTCCCCTTCATGTAGTATTCTGCTTTTGTTTTGACGTTTTCCCGCGTCTCAACCGTCCTGCTTCTTGCGCGATATTTAGTTAAAGTTGTAGTTTGTTTCTTGGTTATGTTAGCGGTGGGGCAAATGGACGGGTCTCGCCAAAGCGCTTTCCTACTCAATACCCCACCTTTAGCTGCTTTACACAGTATGACCGAGATGAAGACGCCGCTTTATCCAGCATACCCGTTATCTTCCACTGGACCAGCATCCTCCACTTCACCGACAGCTACCTCTCCGAATCCAGGTGGGATCCCGGTCTCGTCCCCGGGGATCAAAACCTCCAGTGGACTTTCAGCTCTCGCCTCAGCCCAGCAGTGTGCGATCGCCACACCTCACGGAATAAACGACATCCTCAGCCGACCCTCGGTGGCTTGTTCTCCCGCTGGAATCTTGTCTGGACTGCCCCGTTTCAGCAGCTTGAGTCCCCCGCCGCCACCAGGGCTTTATTTCAGCCCTAGTGCCGCGGCCGTGGCGGTGGCTCGCTATCCTAAACCCCTGACAGAGCTTCCCGGCAGAACCCCGATATTCTGGCCTGGAGTTATGCAAAGCCCACACTGGAGAGACGCCAGATTTGCGTGTTCACCGCGTAAGTGCACTTTCTGTTGTAACGTCTGAGTAATAACTTATTAACAATAATATCAAACATAACCATCATCAAAGGATGCGATAATCTCATCAACTGTTTTGTTTTTTCCTTCTCCACAGATCAAAACTCAGTTCTGCTCGACAAAGATGGCAAAAGGAAACACACGCGACCGACGTTTTCCGGGCAGCAAATTTTTGCCCTGGAAAAAACATTTGAGCAAACGAAATATTTAGCCGGCCCTGAAAGAGCCCGACTAGCCTACTCTTTAGGAATGACAGAAAGTCAAGTCAAGGTAAGACACCAAAGAGTTTATTTATTTATCTATCTATCTATCTATCTATCTATCTATCTATCTATCTATCTATATAAAAACAAGTCAGAATTGTGGGGGTGATGGAAGATGATACAAGGGACGCTATAATAGATATGTTTTTTCAACAGTTTTCATTGCTTTCATTTTCAACTTTTAATTACTAATTCATTTTCTATATCTTTGTTGTTTTTTTAATGAAAATCCTAGTTTTAATGTTCAATTACAGATTATTGTAGTTAGTGTAGCCTGTTTTACGCATAAAATGTATTTACAACGAATGATTTGATTAAAAGTGCAATAATCTTTAATGCAAATCTTTATTGCAATTATTGAAATAGCTCTGAAAATCTCTAAAACCTGCTCGGATTTTGTTTTCTGTTAAAATGTTTAATGTGATTAATTTTTTTCCCTCAAAAATAAAATTTTAAATTATTTCTTTTTCATCTCTCCAGATTAGACATGGAAAATCACTTTAATTTAAGGGCTTTTTCTGTTAAAATATTTTTATGATTAACAATTTCCCCCTCGAAAGCTGATTTAAAATTGTTGTTGGTTTTTCTGCTCAGGTTAGACAGGAATAGCCTAATCATTTTAATTTCTGCAGAAACTGTTATAATAATACCTTATTTGTCATGCTGAGTTCATTTGATTTATTCATTTACTTAATAGTTTATTTGCTGATGAATCGTAATTTGTGTGTTGATTAAAATACATTTTATCTCGCTTTCAATTGTAAAGGTGTGGTTTCAAAACCGAAGAACAAAATGGAGAAAACGGCACGCGGCTGAAATGGCCTCGGCGAAGAAAAAACAAGATTCAGAAACCGAGAGGCTGAAAGGGGCCTCGGAAAATGAAGACGACGATGACGACTACAACAAACCTTTAGACCCAAACTCGGACGATGAAAAAATTACACAGTTACTGAAAAAACACAAACCGAACTCAGCTCTTATCATTCACACGTCGGAAAACGAGAGCTCGTAAAAAGGAAACGGGAAATGGGTTGTCAGATTCTTCAAGAAGTGTCAAAAATAATATAGGCTACTTTTCCCCCACCAAGTTTGAGCTCTGGTTTGAGAGGAAGGATGCAAATCAGAGGAATATGCACTATTGGTGGAGCTGAACGTGCATCAGTGTCTGCAATAGACACGTTTCAACATAAAGACAACGGTACTTTTTTGTAAATTAACAGCGTGAGTTGTATCGCATAGGAATTATATTACTGTGAATATTTATGTGTAAAATATTTTGAATAGTAAACATGGCAGAATTCGTTCACTTTGCTTCAGTTTAATTTTTGGTTTAGGCTTTGTGATTTGCATTTTCTTCATACCATAATTTGTGTAGGTGCTTATCACCACGAGTTATTTTATTTTTCTATGGGTGTAAGATGCCTCAACCCTTCGATCTTAGAAAATAAACAACAATGAAAATATATAAGACCTTTCAGAATTTACCACACTAATGGTAAAAGACATATGAGCGACAGCTCAAATTGAGGCTCAGTCAAAAGATTGATCTGGCCATAACAAGTGTATATAGAAACAAACACCTAACCATATATTTGTAATATAATGCATAGTGTTCGTCTCCCAATGTTAGGATGTTTCTTTCATTTTCCCCATGATTAATTTATGATATTTTAAGTTTGTAACAGTGTTTGGATCCTGCAAAATGCGCCTTGCAGGTTCGTGTGTATTGCACTTTTATTTAATAAAATGTTAAACGTATGGGATATTTTCCTTTTGTTATTCGAATATAAATATTTTGTGAATAAATGACAGTAGAGTTTTCATGCATTGATAAAATGTTTGCTGATGATTGAGTAGCTATATTTGTTTTGAGTGGCCAAATTTATGATTCTGTTTCGGGAAGAAGTTGTTTCACTTTTGATGAGTTATTATCGCTTATGCATAGGCTATAGCTATTTAATTCTTTTTATTATCTTTAGGCCTATTATTATTGTTCGTTTTTTATCAATGCATCTATGCAGGTTTTTGTTTTTTTGCAGAATAAGCATCTTCGTTATTTGTCTGTGTTAATATTTTACCTTATTGTTTCATTACATCAAACATTACTATGAGCACTTACATTAAATGTACTAAATTTCAGTCAACGAGAAATGTCGTTGATTGGCTAGCTAGGCTGATATTTCAATATTGGCGGAATAATGAAAATAGAAAGCGGATTTTGGTGGTCTTCATCTGATCGCGTGACGCGTCACAGCTTCAATATGTCAGCTGATTCGCACGATTAAATCACCATGTTCTTTGGAAATTGGAAATCATTCAACCGATTTGTTCTCAACAAACCAACAGAAAAAAATATAAGGTGAGATGATACACATGCAGTGCAGAGTTGTGCAATCAGAAATATTTTGAGCTGGTATTTTTGAAGGGCATCAGGTCCAGTGCTTTCCACAGGTTAGGCTACTCAACTCATATCACTTATTGGAAGCGACGCAGCGTTTACTATTCTAGGCTACATTAATCAGTGCAGACAAACTGAAAAATAATTACTTCAAAAAATATATACATTTTATTTTACATATTTATTCGTTTTGGGTAAATTTTGATTTTGATGCTCAGATAATTGCTTAACAACAGAATAAGGCTAGCTTATAAGGATTCATAAAACAGAAATAATTTCAAACTGTTAAAAATCTGAAAAATAAAAAAAAAATTAACATAGAAGTTACAAAAGGAGGATTTCGTGACAATATAAGAACCATTTCGACCCCCAAAGGAACCTAGCACTTTTTGAAAGATATTTTTGCTTCAAGTTTCTAATAAGGGACGTTTAGTTTCTTTTTAAATCACAAAGTACCATTAGTGCAATGGAAATAATTCGTTCATGTTAAAGGTTCTTTCTGAATAAATAACTTTTCTTTTTAGAGTGTATGAGAAAAGACAGCCTTTAGCCTATTTGGCACGTATCGAATTGACAAAGCCGACTAACTTAATGTCTCATGCGCTTGAGAGTGGAACAGAAATATATCAAGTTTGAAACATAGTCTGTAATTAATAAGTGGGAAACTGGGATTAACTCAATGACACAACAACAACAACAACAACAATAATAATAATAATAATAATAATAATAATAATAATAAATTTTTAAAAAAGCATTTTAAGTAGCAGAAGCAGATTTGGCATTTTCGGAACTATACGTTTTTTCGATTTCGTTGTGCGCATTATATAAACATTATTTAATTTCCAGAAATGTAATAATTTTGTACTTTACACGCGTGAGGCAAAACTAAATAGAGTCATATTTTAACTTTCATAAAAAGGCTATAAATAGACGCGCACTATATAGTCAATTTGTAAATGCAAAAAGTTTAACTGGCTGTTTTAATAAAACTGAACAGTTTATATGACTCCATTTCAGCACGTTTTCGTTTTGATTACCTTTGCTGCCAACTTGTAACTTTTTCAATACGAAAACTTCGATATTTACTTATTTTTTTCCCTTAAAATCTGTTCCCAGATTCGTTTAGTTTTACAGAAGCACCAATGTTATTTTTATTGCATTACTTCGCCTTTTATTGTTTTTGTCTCAAGCACTGAAGAAATGTCAAACTCTAATGAATCTGTCCTTATTTGGCTACATGTGTAGGCCAATGACCTGATGTCAATAAGGTATCAAATTACTGTTGAGTGAGAGCTTAATGAACTCTCATCTGCAATAATTAATCTCTGATTGCTTCACATTAAAATACATTCATGAATATGCTCATCAACTCTCTCATACTGTACAAAGCCATTTCAAACGAGGACATTGCGAAACGAGCCGACACAAAAGAATAACAATGCTGAGCGGTGACTGAATAATTAGTGATCCTGAGCATAGAATTTACAATAAGAATAAGAAAGTTTCATCTTGTTTATTTTGATTACGCATAGACACTTCCTTTAAACCACACTGTATAAATGCCGGGTTTCCACACAGTCGATTTGTGTTGAAACAACATAAAAATTTAAGTTCACTTATTAGTTTTTACAAATTTAAGAATTGAATGTAAAACAATTAAGTTGTCCCAACGAAATTCAGGAATTCTGTTGTTTCAGCTGATTTTTAACAAATAGTTTGAACAATGTCTTTTTAGTGCAGATCCTCTTTTTTATTTTTATTTCAATTTAAAGGTTGTTATGCACAAATTAATAAGATTTTAAATTATATATGCTATCATTACATAAACATTCATAAACATTCGTTTTGCCATGCATTTGAGCAGGTGGAGCAGACACAGACAGGGAAGACCTGGTTCTGCTGGCTTGCTGGTTCCCCCTGATCTGGGTAGAATTATGATCCATCAGCGTGGTCCAGGTGTGCTGAACATGGCGTCTGTTCCTCAGGGGAGAGATCTTAGCATCTGCTGAGTGCCTGCTGATGTAGTGCTGTATCGCACTGATCCAGGAACAGCGCTGGGGCTGCAGCTGGCCACATGATCCCGGGTCAGTGCTGCTCTCCCATCACACTTGTTGGAAGTCGGGTTAATTAGTTGAGAAATAGCAGTTGCTTCCTACAGGCCTTACCCGAGAAGACGTTAAGACGTTTTTTATTTTTTTGTGTGTGGTTTATTTATTGTGTGTGTGTGTGTGTGTGTGCGTGCGTGACATTGGGAATATTAATGGAATGCCTAAATTCCTGAATGCCAAATACAGCTGAAAACATAGCTGTAATATTGATCTCGAAGTAACATTAACAAGTTCAAAGATAGCCTAGTTCAAATAAAGAAGATAAAACAGTCCAAAAGAAATCTGAAACACCATCTATCAATATTTATATTTATTTAATCTGTTTTTTTAGGATACCTAAATACATTACTGCACATTTGAACTAAAATCGGACAGACAGACAGACAGACAGACAGACAGACAGACAGACAGACAGACAGACAGACAGACAGACAGACAGACAGACAGACAGACAGACAGACAGATAGATAGATAGATAGATAGATAGATAGATAGATAGATAGATAGATAGATAGATAGATAGATAGATTCATAACTTGAAATGTATTAATTATTTCATGACATTTTTGTGAATTAATATTTGTGGACCAATGTGGAATAACACTTCATTTCCCATAATGCATCTTAATTTCTTCAAATCACAATCCATTAAATTCCACTTCCTGTCATTCTAGTTGAACTTCCTGTAGGTTGTGACTTTTTAATTCCAGTGTTTAGTTCTTTAATACAAGCGTTTGTGCTTTTTCTAATATTGCACACCTCTGCTTTTAGTTTCTACAAAGCAAATGAATTCAAATCTACTTGAAATACCTCTTCAAACACCTCCTGCTGCATAAAAAGACGCAAGATTAAGAAAATAATCCACCAGCCCGTACACTACAGTTCCCAGGCTCCGTGACAGTGTGTTTTTCTCCACACACATCTTCATCTGTGGCCCTGGGTAAGATGTCTTTTGGCATGTAGCGATGTGACTAATTTGCTGATAACTGTGGGTTTTGGATAAAGAGCCCCATTGATGTGCTCATGTCCTACAAGAGATTACATACAAGACTGTGTCACAAGAGGCTGCAGGCGTAGAGAATGAATGCTGGCTTACATGCGCCTCAGGCCTTATCTTTTTCTCAGCCATTTGGAGAGGCCTGATAAAGAGCACCTTGGGATCCCCTATTATAACAACACCCCGGTGCTCGTTGTCACAGCGCACTGAGCTTGCGGTCATATTTGCAATGCATGAAAGGGTTGTTCTTGTTTAACGTTTGTATGATGGTGTTAAATGTCTCTAAGATTGATCAACTATCGATTATTAGCCATTGATTATCGCTTTTTACTATTCGATCTGTGATCTCTCAAATTGACCATATCAATTTGCTGACTAGGCGAAAAAACGCGATCCTGTCAAATAAGATGCGGTAAAATTAATATAATAATGCTCATTAAACTGTGATTAACCATTACTTGACCAGAGTCTGAGTTAAAAGCAGCAGATATTCCGTCTGCAAACATACAACGATATCAATGTCACATGGTTTTCTCCTAAGTTTTTTTCGTTGCCCTCAGTATTGTTGCCATTTACCGAATTTCCGATTTTTTTAGTTATTTCAGGGGAAATTAACATCCAAAAAACACCATAATTGAAGCAAACTTAGCAGCAAAAGTGACTTGAATTAAAAAATTAAAAAGTTTTTTCGGTTGATCACGAAATATAGGCTACAAGATAATTTGAAGAATGTTGAAAACTGCTAGCCGTGAATTTCCAAAGTAGGGGGGAAAATCTATTGGTGTCGATGACTGCTGGCTTTCAAAAGTCTGTAAAATAACTTCTTGGTGTTTATCAGGGAAAAGGAAACTGAAAAGGTTTTGAACCACTTAATAATGTACATTTTGGGTAAATGATCATTTTGGGTAAACTATCCTATAACAACATCCAGCAAATAATGTAACTGATGTATGATTTTACTGATATTTAGATATTCTGATTAACTGGTGGAGAATGTATTACATATAAAACAAATGACAAATATTAATGGTTAGCAATTATTTAGTTTGTAAAGTAAATGTTTTGTATGTTAAAGATGTCTTTTGGGTGCATTTATTTGATCAAAAATTCATTAAAATTCATATAGTGAACCAACTGTTTGTATCTGACTAAATGTAAAGATCATTTACTCCTGTAATAGCAAACATGTGTTTTCAGCATCCTTATATGGATTATATATGAGGAGATACTATAATGCCTTGTCTATAATGATAACATTGCATTCTG
This sequence comes from Danio albolineatus, assembly GCA_903798035.1. Classification (NCBI taxonomy): domain Eukaryota; kingdom Metazoa; phylum Chordata; class Actinopteri; order Cypriniformes; family Danionidae; genus Danio; species Danio albolineatus. The sequence goes on from CAIGQQ010038251.1 coordinate 3,361,235, forward strand.
ATCAATTTAATGCATACCTACTAAATGAAAATATTGTCTTAAAATGTATTGGTGATTAGTGATTGGCTCAAATCCCGATCAGAGCACCATTGAAGGGAAAGTTCACTCAATTTAAATTCTGTCATTTATTCACCCTTCCATTGTATATCTGTTTCTTCTGTTGAACA
>CAIGQQ010038251.1:3366096-3378702 GCA_903798035.1 Danio albolineatus
GTAAGACAAAATGTGACCCTGGCCCACAAAACCATTGTCAATTTTTTTAAAATGGACTTTTGTAAATCATCTGAAAGCTGATTAAATAAGCAGTCCATTGATGTTCTAGTAATTACATTGGATACTGTTTTTGCTAAGATAAAATTGGAAAATGTTGTAATTTGAGGGTAAAAATCAACATAATGTTGAGAAAATAATCTTTTAAATGGTCTGGATAAGTAATGCACATTAGGCTAGTAAACTAAAATTTATTTTCACATTAAACAATTTAACAAAATATCTCAATTGCACAATGAAATATTGTAATGTTTAAAAAAAAACATTTTGACCCAAATAATGTATTTAGGCTATTGACAAAAGTATATTTATGCAACAAGACTGTTCTTTTAGGTCCAGGGTCATAAAAATCTAATAAAAACAATAAAACTAATAAAAACAAGCTAAAATACGAACAAAGTAATGGCATGGTTGTTTAATAAGACACAATTTAAGAGAGGAAGTGATTAAAATGTAAGACAAAATGTGACCCTGGCCCACAAAACCATTGTCAATTTTTTAAAATGGACTTTTGTAAATCATCTGAAAGCTGAAAGTCCATTGATGTTCTAGTAATTACATTAGATACTGTTTTGCTAAGATACAATTGGAAAATGTTGTAATTTGAGGGTAAAAAACAACATAATATTGAGAAAATAATCTTTCAAATGGTCTGGATAGTGCTAAGTAATGCACATAAGGCTACTAAACTAAAATTTAGTTTTACAGTAAACAATTAACAAAATATCTCAATGTCACAATGGAATATTGTAATGTTTTAAAAAAATAAATAAAATAAAATCATTTTGACCCAAATAATGTATTTAGGCTATTGTCAAAAGTATATTTATGCAACAAGACTGTTCTTTTAGGTCCAGGGTCAGAAAAGTCTAATAAAAACAATAAAACTATAGGACAAATAAAAACAAGCTAAAATACGAACAAAGTAATGGCATGGTTGTTTAATTAAAACAAACAAACAAACCAAAACAATAACAAAGCAAATTACCTAAAAATAAAACAAGCAATTGAAAATGGGTGTACTCAAGAATTTAATAAAAGAAACAATCCAAATAGCAGAAAAAATGAGTTGAAAAAATGACAAAAGTTAAACTCAGAAGCACATCTAATAAAACATCAACAAAATGAAAGAAACCAAAATACACAAACAAACAAATGAAAATAGTAAAATACAAAAAAATAACCTATTATATTAGCAAAGCAAGTAAAGATAAATAAATAAATAAATAGCATGCAAAAATAAAAACAGTTTAAGCCCAGTTATAAAAACATTGACATTAACAAAGCAAAGTTCTGAAAAACTACAAAAAAATAACCCGATCTACAGGGCAAAGAGGTATAAAGTGAAACACAACCACAAACACAAACTGCTGAAAATAGTTAAACTTTAAAAAAAGCAACAAAGCATATCAAAGAAAAAGGAAAAGCCAAATAACAAAGCACAAACAAATGAACATAAAACTCAATCATTTGATCAAAGAAACATCTAGAAAGCCAATCTAAAAAAACAAGAACAGATCTCCAAACAAACAAATGTTGAACTGTTTATCATCAGCTGGAGGAGACTATCATCCAGCCTTTTTCTTTCTCCTTTTGCCTATTGAATTTGGATGATTCATGTACATGTTTCACAGTTTTATAGCTCGGGTTAGAGCTTAAGTGAGAGACCAGAGCATGAACTCCACGCAGCCTCTTGCTGACCGGCGCTAATATCTAAAATGCTTCTTATGACCTACTTATGAAGTCAATCTTTGCGAATCTATTGATCTGAATGCCAAATCCGAGGCTGCAGGCTCATGCAAACGGACGGAGGACGAGGGGTAGAGAAGAACTTAAGTGCATTGTTTTGACCTCTCGCCTCCGATTCACCACATGACCAGAGACCCAGACGGTCCTTTCTGTCAAAAGTCGGAGGTCAAATGTTCCACAAGAGGTCATTCGCCATCAGTTTAATTTAATATTTGGACAATGGAGTAAATACATAAAAGAATGAAATGCTTTTAAAGAGGAAGACTTTAAGACGGTGGGGGATGGACTCTAATTGAATGGACTCCTGATTTCACTGCCAAAGATGTTTTGGTGCGTCTTTAATCAATGCTTAAGGCTCATAAAATCCCTAGGTCATAGTCAGGCATATTTCCATAATCAATAATGACGAGACCTCAAGTTCAGCAGGCTATGATCCTATTCATGCCTCTTTATTTTTCATTGAGATATTTATCACTATTGCTGTCACTGAGAATTGGAAGCTGCGTATAAATGCTTATCTCGAAAACTAAAATAATGTTTTTGTGTGTGTGTGTGTGTGTGTGTGTGTGTGTGTGTGTGTGTTTGTGCTTGAATCCTGTTTCAGATACATGCTTAATTTAATGTTCAATTTAATGTTGATGTTCACTTTACAGAAAAAACGGCTTTAGAGAAAAACGGTCAAAATTGCAAGCTATGAACTCAAAACTGCTTGCAGCTGGAAGGGCATCAGCTTTGTAAAACATATGCTGGATAAGTTGGTGGTTCATTCTGCTGTGGCGACCCCTAATTTATCTCTTAAAAGGGACAAAGCCAAAAGAAAATGAATGAATGAATGTATTTCCTTAATGACAAAAATTCATTCATTCATTTTCTTTTCGGCTTAGTCCCTTTATTAATCCAGGGTCGTTACAGTGGAATGAACCGCCAACTTATCCAGCATTTGTTTTACACAGCGGATACCCTTCCAGCCGCAACCCATCTTTGGGAAACATCACTACATTCTCATTCACACACACACACACACACACTACGGATAATTTAGCGTACTCGATTCACCTGTACTGCATGTCTTTAGACTGTGGGGGAAACCGGAGCACCCAGAGGAAACCCACTCAAACACGGGGAGAACATGCAAACTCCACACAGAAATGCCAACTGACCCAGCCGAGGCTTGATCCAGTGACCTTCTTGCTGTGAGGCGACAGCACTACCTACTGTGCCACCGTGTCGCCCCTAATGACAAAAATATTACTGTAATTTTTTAATAATGCTAGTGATTTTAAACCATAGTAAATTACTATTATTATTTTTTAAAACTATTAATAATAATTTTGTAGTTGCTATGGTAACCTAACTATAGTAATATAAACAAATTGACCAATACTGTAGTTTTTGTGTATGTTGTACTGCAATACACCACATCTAACTGTAGTTAAATACCAAAGTATACTTCAGTATTTATTATGTGATGTATTGCAGTATAACATGCCTAAAAACTGCAGTATTGGCCAATTGATTTGTCACTGTTGTTATACTGCAATACACCACATCTTACTGTGGTATATACCAAAACCTTGCTTTTATTAGCAAGTAGAGTTGCAACAAAGAGTTGTAAATACTGTAATATATACAGTGATATATTACTCTAGCATTTAAATGCCCACCAAGAGAGAACAATTGGATTGTATTTCTTTACTCCTAATGTCACTAGTTATAACACTCAATGCATTTTTTTTCAACACATCCCATAATTTCTAAAATATCAACCTCTACCAAATGGTTGATTTGTCAGTTTATGGTAATCGTACTGGAATTATTACATATACTGTGTAAGTGTAAGAGCACTTTATTTAAAAACATGATCAAAGTAAAACAGTTTTGAACACTAAACCTTCTTTATTTTTTGAAGTGTGCTATTTAACATGTCTTCTTTTGTTGTTGTTTTGTTTGTTTGTTTTACAATAAAACCAAAATCAAGTGTAGTAGTGCAACAGAATTACGTTTTTTTGGTAAACATACAATGCTGTGTAGTGTAAACCATTTATTTTAAACAGTCATTCTTGGTAAGACTTTATTTTGATGGTCTCTATTGCACATTTTGTTGATTAAAAGTTGCTTTGCAACTACATGCCAATTACTTCTCAGTTGAGTATTAGACTGTCTGCTTAATATCTGCTGATACTGCTCCTTCAACAGACATTTAACTGACTATAAGAAACTATGCAAGTATGTCAACTTAAGTTGCTAACCCTAACCGTAACCTAACAGTCTACTTAAAATCTAACAAGAAGCAGTTGGCGAATAGATGCAACGTAACTTAAATTCAACAAAATGCATTAAAGGGACCATCAAAATAAAGTGATACCTCATTGGGTAAATAACTTTAACAGTCATTATTTAAAACAGTAAAAACATGGTCAACCATTTGGTAGAGCAGGCAGTTAACGGGCTAGAATGGTTCAAAAACTGGAGTATTTACTAAATAATATGTATAATATAAATTAATTGTTTCTTGTGGGTTGTATTATTCTGCCTATTTTTCAAACTGCGGGTTCATAACACAAAATTGTAAGAAATAAATAGATTTCTTTGTAAAAGCTTTCTCACAATTCTGACATGTATGTCTTGAATTTATATCTGATTATTCTATTCTAAGCAAAGATATAAAGCTAAGTTTATATCTCACAATTCCATCTGCTAAAAACTCCAAATTCACAAGTACATTTGGAAATATAAACTTACAGTTATTAATATGGTCACACTTTATTTTGATGGTCCGTTTGTTTAATTTAAGTTACATTGTAACTAATTCTCAGTAGATTATAAGTAGACTGTTAGGTTGGGGTTAGGTTTGGGGTTAGGGGTAGGTTTAGTGTAAGTTGACATGTACTTGCAAAGGTTCTTATAGTCAGTTAAATGTCTGTTGAATGTCTGTATAGCTGCAGAAACTTGGAACTAAAAGAAGAAAAGTCAGAATTCTGAATTAAATCTCAACTTTTTAGTTCTTTATTGTAATTGCGAGTTTGTAGACTTTCTCACAATACTGAGTTTAAACCTGTATCACTGTTTAGTCTTTCTTCCTATGGTGAGTTTCTAACTTCATAACAAGAAATCTTAATTGTTGTTAATAAATTAGCAGTCAGAAATGTGATTCATTCATTAATTCATTATTTTTCTTCGACTTAGTCTCTGTTTCAAGGGTCGCCACAGCAAAATGAACCACTAATACACTACGGCCAATTTAATTTATTCAATTCACCTGTGCCACATATCTTTGGACTGTGGCGGAAACTGGAGCACCCGGAGGAAACCCACGCTAACACCGGGAGAACATGCAAACTCCTGTCTCAGCCAGGACTCGAACCAATGACCATCTTGCTGTGAGGTGACAGTGCTAACGGCTGAGCCACCTTGCCGCCTATGACTAGTCAAAATAACATAATATTCATTAATTAATTTATGTAATTTTATTCCATAGTGTATCGAAACAATCCTCCACACCATCATGATGCTGTGTTATGTGTTAAAGTGATGTGTTAAAGCGATAAAACCAAACAAGCCTTCGCTACCATTTAATCACGTGAGGTTAACTGTTCTCATTTTTTTTACTTCCCATTAAGTTTGAGGTGTTCCACATCTCATTTTTTTTTTATTTTACTTCATTTCGTTTGATTTTACAAGCATCTCTTTAGCACACATTGATGCCCCGGACTGTTAAACTCTAAAGAGCTTCAATAAAACACCTCTGTCAGTGGCCTGCCAATAAAAAATGAAAACCCATTTAACTCTAAGGAGGTACAACTCTGGTCTGGGGCCAGTCAATAAAACAAACACAAACCGTGGCTTCCTGGTGAAATAGACATTGCTGGTTTGCAATGGAGATTGCAAGGTCAAAAGGACAGATGTAGAAAAGCCAAAAGAGGGACATTTCAGTAGAAACCATGGAGAGCTTCATGCACATGTACTGTATTTCACATTTCACACAGTTACAGTACATACGTCTTTTAAATGACTTGATCTTAAATGAACAAATACAACACGAAGAGCATATACCAGACCCTCCTGGATTTATCGATGTTGCAATCACAGAATATAATGCAAAATAAAGCAAAGGCTTAAAAAATTATGTATGTGTGTGAAGAAGTGTGTAAGGGTGTTTCCCAGGGCTGGGTTGTGGCTGAAAGGGCATCCGCTGCGTAAAACGTGCTGGATAAGTTGGTGGTTCATTCCGCTGTGGCAACCCCTGATTAAATAAAGGGACTAACCCAGGCGAAATAAATGAAAATGAATGGATGAATGAATGTTATTTATAGCCACAAATTTAAATTCATTATATTTTCACAACAGTGTAGCATCGTGCTTACATAAAACGCATAGATGTTATTGCTAGCTGACCTATTTCATGTCTTTAGTAAGATAACATTTATATTATATAATAAAGGTGTTGTAATTTTAATTGTAGTGTTTGTTTGTTTGTGCATGTATTTAAACTTGGAGTATTTTTATTTATTTTTTATATAGTTATTTGTACATGTATTTAAACATTTATTTATGCATTTATTTAAACATATTAATTTATTTATTTATTCATGTATTTATTTATACATGCATTTAAACATATATTTGTTTATACGTTTGTTTATTTATACATTTATTTATTTATACATGTTCATTAATTAATCAAATTATGTATACATGCATTTAAACATTCATTTATTTATTTATACATTTAAACATATTCATTCATTTATTTAATTAAACATTCATTTATTTATACATTTAAACATATTCATTCATTTATTTATTTAAACATTCATTTATTTAGACATTTTATTTATTTTATTTATTTACAAATTTAAACATTCATTTATTTATTTATTTATTTATTTATACATGCATTTAAACATTTATTTATTTATTTATACGTTTATTTATACATTTAAATATATTTATACATATATTTATTTATACATGCATTTATTTATACAATTATATATTTATACATGGAATTATACATGTATTTGGTTATTTATACATGTATTTAAAAGTTTATTTATGCATTTATGCATGTATTTATACAGGTAGTTAAAATATTTATTTATACCGTACATGTATTTATTTACTTACCATGTATTTGTTTAATTAATTATTTAATTGCTTATTATAATTATTTATTTTATTTGTTCGTTTGTTTGTTTGCTAAAGTAGAAAATATTTATCAACACAGTTTTGTTTAATCTGATAAATCAAAGCCATTTGTGTATTAGATATGATATAATATTAGGGTTAAGAGATAAATCTTTCTTTCTTTCCCTTATATAAATTAAAGAGCCAACCGTTTTTGACAGGTTTTACAAACTGTTATCTACATTTCCACAGCAAAACTAAAAATATTGTCATACATTTTGAGAGAAGCAATTTTAAGCTTATAGAAAAATGTCCTGCAAAATCCTAGATATATACTGTATAGCCGTCAACTGGTTATATAATGCACCAATGACAAAATATTGTCCAGATGACATCTATATTAAAGAGCTCTCCTCATGGAAGAGGGCAAAATGTCAAGTCCCTCTGGCTCTGGGCAGAATGGTCACACTGGCTGCTGTAATGAGGCCAGGATCTCCTTCGTCCGCGAGTGTGAGGAGAATCAGGATGAGGAATCACAATCACTGTTTGCTCTTGAAATGATTCCATCTGAAATGAGGCCCATTACGTTCTGCTCAAACACCATCGGCTCCTCCACTGTGGACAGGGGTCAAAAGTTTACACTCCAAAGCCTGTGTCAAAGCTCCTGAGCCAACAAAAGACACAGATTATATATGAACATTCCTGTTGCTGTAACACCATCATTTAGAGCTCACAAGTAGACATCCACATTAACTGAACTTGAGTGCTTTATTTCAGGGGGCTCGGGCTTTGTAATCTAACTTTTCATGGCTCAATCTTTTCCCCAATTGTTCAGTTCAGCTGTAGTGGTATGATCGTTTCTAATAACATGCATTTCAAATCGATAAATTCACTTCTGTGGCAAATACAGACTAGATTTGTATGATTTTAAAATGTACTTTTATTACTTTCTGACTTTTTTTCTGATTCGTCATCTGTAGCGGTATCATAATTCAACATTGTCCATGACAGACCAGTATTAGCTTGAGTTCACATGATCCCATTTATATAGAACTGTATGAGTTTGGAAAGGAAAAATGTATGAATGCCGTGCATGAATAACCATCAGTCATAAAATCCTCATTGATTTGCACAAACACACACCTACTTGTTGATAGTAAATCATCAAAACGCAAAACAGTAGCTTGATCTCAACAGGAAACCTATTTACAGTAATGTACTAATAAGGCACTTTTCCTACAAGTTCATACAATTTAATTTGTATGACAACAATGTTTTTAAAAGCAGGCATGCCTCCACAACACACTCCTTTCCCTACTCTTCATTGAAGGATCAGCGAATCATACTAAAATGCAAGGGCATAGATTTGCTTTTGATATCGGTGAGGACCTTGCTCCTAACCCTTGCTACATATACTTTAATGAGCGTTGTCAGAGTTTTATTTAGTATTGTAGGTGATTACATTTTTGGTCAGGATGTTTCAGTAATCGTTGGATGTTGGTGAGGACACGTCCCCTCCGTCTATGCAAATTATAAACCTTTGTTTTACAATGTACAAATGAGAAAGGACAAATGATTATGATTTAGCCAATTTAAGAAGCTACAAATTGCAGTGAGATTACATTGAAAACACAAACTGCCATGCATTGTTTTCTGTTGTGTTGTATTGTACAGCTGATATTTGGTTTCTACAAAAACATGTCAGTGTAGTTTTGTTCTCGCTCCTATAAACACAACTGCTGCCAGGTTGATTTTTAGAGAAAATTATCTTCTTCTTCTTATTATCATTATTTATATTATTAAAGGGATAGTTCATACATTTTTTTTATATATATTCAGCATTTACTCAAACATAAGTGGTTCTAAAATTTCCTGCATTTCTTTCCTCTGTTGAACACAAAACAAGATATTCAGAAGAATGCTGGATAAAAGCAGCCATTGATACCTGTAGAAGGAATAAAAAATACAGATGTCAATGATTTTTACAGTCAAGGAATCATTTTGGTTCCCCAAAGAATCGAGTTTTTGAAAGAAGACTTGTTTCTTAGTCTGGGAAATATAATTTAATAATCAGAATAATCTTTCCCCACTTTAAAAAACTGTTTGTAGAATAGAAACGTTCCATAGGGGTTGAAGATTCTTCATGAAACCATCAATGGCAGAAAAGAACCTTTATTTTTATTGTGACGCATTGCTGCAGACATTTATTCTATTAGATTATTTTGAGGACACCGTCCTCAGCTCAACACTATACTGTTGTGATTTAATAGTAAAAGTTTTCGAAACATTTGTAAAGTACTTGAATTAATATGTTAACATAATTCTATACTTCCTATGGTAACACAATATAATCTTATAACAATACTGTAGTTTTCTACAACTATAGGGTATATTAAACTGCAATACACTGTTTAGTGTAGCAAAAGCTTAAGTATACTACAGTATCAGTTTACTATAGTAATAAAACCATGTGCTGTAGCATTTATTAACAAAGATGTATAAATGCTATAAAATATAGAATATAATATGGTTTAATAAACATAATATTAGAATATTAGAATTATCAAAATTATAATATATTTAACATTTTCTATACGTTGTTATATTGTTTTTTTTTTCATGTGGTAGTGTAAACTAAGCATCCTTATGTGCAAGCCATTTACAAGGTGTAGAGAGCAGCTGCCACATGGGATCTGTCAGATTCTTCACAGTCACAGTGTAAAGAGCATTAGATTCCTGCGCTGTCGCTTTCTGACCTCGCAGTCTTCATTTCCTCCTCAGAAACAGTGCAGGATTGAGAGAGGAAAAGCAGACAGGGGTGACACAACTAAAGAGGCATTAACACCCAATTGCCACATTGCTAAACAAACGACGGGGCCTTGGCGAGCATGGGAAAACAGCATTATAACCCGCCAGCAAATTGACAAGAAGAAAACCAGACAATTTGTGCTTTGTTTCGCTCTCCGTATCTGCGTGGAACTGACAACTTTCTATCATGTATACTAACTTTCCCAGGCCGGATTAGGTACATAAAAGAGTGCGAGTTTGACCATAAATCAAGCTCTCCTGGGTCTCGCCTTTTCTCTCACCTCTCGCTTGTAGGAAACACTAGTTGTGTCTGTTCTCTCAGGCTTGAAGGCCTGTGGGACAACCGGGAGAGTAAATATTAACCTTCTCTCGACCAAAGTGTAAACAGATTTGATCTAGATCTAGGCAGTTCGTAAATCAGGATTTTAGTTGCGTGGTTATTAGTTTATTTACAATTGCAGTTGTCGAGCACAGCTGACAAACCACATGAAAGTGCAACTGAAACACATGCACACAGTACTGTTTTTTTTTTTTTTTTAGATTTGTCACACTTTAATGTTTCAGACCATCAAACAAATTTGAATTAAATACAATCAAACAAATCGTTTTGAAATTAAAGTCTTTATTATTAATCGAAAATAAAATCAAAAACTACATAGCCCCCTACATAGCCACCCCCCACCCCCCAACTATTTGTTTTATGTTTTTATTAACGGTAAACGGTATTTGAACTGTAGTAAAATTGAACAGAAACGTCTTAAGACTAATTGTGACCGTACCTTCTGTGTTGTGGCCCAAGAGCATTGAGAACTCTGGAATTAGCTGAACTTTAAAAAAAACAAAAAACATTTAAAGACTCTTTTTGGTCAAGCTTTTAATTAGGTTTGAATTAAGTATGGAGGGCTGGTTTTACATTGGTGTTTCTGTTCTTGGATTCTTAACTTGTTTTAATATGTTTCAAGAGTTCACACTTAGGTGATGATTGATAGTAAAGTGTGTTTGGCATGTTGTCCCAGGAGAGAACCTTGAGCTCAGAATATCCTCGAGCCTGGGGCTCCCTCCCGTTTGCAGGGCGAGAGGGGAGTTTGAGCTCAGGTAGATCTTGAGAACTCCCCTGCTTGTGAACATACTGAGATTTGGCTGGCTAGGAGTTTGTCTTAAGATGCTGCTTTGGAGTAATCGATTTACTTATGATGTATATCTTTGGACGGTGGGAGGAATCTGGGAGCCCTGTGCAAACTCCTCTCAGAAACGCTGACTGGCTCGGAGAGGGGTCGAGCCATTGGCGTTCTTGCTGTGAGGCGACAGCGCTAACCACTGGGCTGCCGTGTCGCCCTATCAAGAGAAGGGGAGGAGTAGAGGTGGAAAGGGGATTCTTCAGATGACTGGAGTGGAAAACTCAGATTATTTATTGTGAATCAGTATTCGTCTGATTGGTGCAATATGCAGAGCTGATGCGATGCCAGCCGTCTTCAATTATTAGCACGTTATCCTCTCGAAATTAGTTGATTAATAAACCGCACATTGTTTTATTGATATGTTTTCTTTTACCTGATTTTCGGTTTTCTTTTATTGTGAAGCACTTTGTGACTTAATGTCTCTGAAAGGTGGTTCATACCTTTCCTTGCTTACCTTTACTTAAATGTAGATTGTGGTGTTAAAAAGCTTGTATTAAATCACTGCTTCAATAACTTAAAAACAACTACAACTGCATCAAGAGACAAGTTATAGATCGTGCTCCTTGTTTAATAAGGGCAGGAAACATGGTAAATTGTTTCAGACAAAAATTGTTCTGTATTTGTTTAAATTTGTTGTGATTGAAAGTTAGTGGTAATCCATCGAACAGTGATGTATTTTCTCTTCTTCTGAAGTCTTCCAAAGCAAAAACATTGGTATTGTGTCGTCTAAAAATGAACATGAACATGTCTGAAAACATGGCATCTTTTTAAAAATGATTTTATTCCTCTAAATGACAAGATTTGTGTCCAGGGGCAATTGGGATGTCATTCTTAGGGAGCTTATTAATATTTATAATAATATTAATCTTTTTCCATAAACATCAGTGTTCAAATATAAACTATAAACTGATAACTCAGTACTTTTAATCGACTGTTTCTCAAAAATTTAAATACTGGTTACTAAACAAATAGAAATCAAAATCATTTAGTATCATTAAGATCGCATGAGTGTTTGAAGCAAGATCCCAATATATTTCATTTCAAATAGTTTTTTAAATTATAATTTAAAAAATACATATTTTGAAAGTTTAATGGTTGATTATTTCAGAGGCCTGGAAATGACGGTCAGGGGGGCGATAACCCCCTAAAAACCACCCGTTTTCAATTTAGAAATGTCATCAGCAGTTTACAGACTGAAACTATAAATTAAGATTTACTCAAATACATGACCACGAATCTAACCTGGGTTTCAAAATGTTTTTGATTCATACTTTATTTATTTATTTAAATTAGTAACAAGTATATTTTTAAAAGTAGCAAAGTTGCAACAAGATTCCTGAAGGAGGATCAGCCTCTTGTGAGTTTTCCTGAGATCTCCTGCTGAAAAGACGCCGGCCGTCACTCAGATAATTCCCTCTGCTTCATTGTTGATGAAGCTTTGCTCTGGTGTCCTGCTGCTCCAGTGTGTGTGCTGTGGAAAGCGCCTCAATGGGGCCTCTTTGTAATCCCCTAAAATGGAAAATTCACAATTTGTAGCAATTTGTCTCACAGCAGCCCAGGCTGTTAAAAGAGCCCTCATTCATTCCCCACCCAAGTAGACAAGACCTGACTACAGGGAAATATATAATTATGACAAAAACTATTATATTATATTATATTATATTATATTATATTATATTATATTATA
>CAIGQQ010038251.1:3378712-3397919 GCA_903798035.1 Danio albolineatus
TATTATATTATATTATATTATATTATATTATATTATATTATATTATACTGCATATAATAAAATATAATGTAATGAATAAGTCTTAAATACTTCAATATCTTGAAATGAATATGAAAATGTAATTTTTACTTGCGGCCAGTATAGGAGCGCACACACAAAAAATAAAAAGTAAAAAAGAAATTCACAAGCCTGCAGATCAATCCTGTCAAGTACATTCTGTATGTGCATTTACTTTATTTTCTTGGAAATCAGCTTTTATTTGTTTTACTTCTTTTATGGCAGTCGAGTTTATGGCTCTCAACTTAATTCCAGAAGCTGCTATGAGAGAGCAAGGAGAGCAATGCTGATGTGCTGGAGAGATTTGGAGATCAGTAACGAGGTTAACATTAGCTAAAACACTTAAATGTTGAAGAAAAACAGACTTGGTCAGCGGGGTAAATGAAGCCACTACAAAATATAGATTATTCTGTAAAATCTTGTAAAGCATGGAAACAAAATCAGGTCAAATCCCATGTAACTGTTTCTTTTTTTTTTTTTAACCATAAACAATTAATTGAGCCAGCAGATTATCTGGTAGCACTTTACAATAAGGTGGTATTAGTTAGCTATAGTAATATTTACTAACATGAACAAATAATGAACAATACATTTACTACAGTATTTGTTAACGTTAGTTAATGTTAGGTAATGAAAATGGAGTTCATTGGACGTTCATGTTTAATAAGAGTGCATTAACTAATGTTAACAATCATGAATTTGGATTTTAATAATGCATAGTAAAGGTTGAATATGATTAATAAATGCTGTACATTGTTAGTTCATGTTAGTAAATACATTAACTAATGAAACCTTATTGTAAAGTGTGACTGATTATCTTTTATATGACAATATTAGCAGTATGACACTGTACAAACTTTCAGCGGGTTCACCAGAATTGCTGAGCCAGTGTTGTTATTGGATTTTATGTGACAGAATCCTTTCAGCAACCAATAAGAGACTGAACACACTTAAGAACATGCAGAAATGTAAAACCGCTGTGAAGAACACAATCAATCTCCTCTTCCACCCACACACACATGCTGGCAGGCTCAATATATTTGACCCTGAAAGTGATAAAGTGTTTTAATAATTCATTTTTTTTCCTGAAATATCAGTGGACAGTACAGTTCCTTGCCCACAACAATTCAATAGGCTAGTTGTCTTGTTGTATGTATGTTTCTTGAAGAGGTCACTCGCTGGCATGGTATAATAGCTCAGTAAAGTCTGGTGACCTCAAAGTCTCACCAATTTACAGCCAATGAGTTAAAGTGTGTCCAATGTAATCCTTATAGGTGTTTATGGAGTGGAAAGTGCAGCCCTGCTCTCAAAGTGAATTGAAGTCTTTGTATGCTGTGCACCTGAATAAAAGGATATGGAGTTTCAGACTGATGACAGCTTGGACCGGTGGGTAATGTTATGAATGTACTATTAATAGCATGAAATGTGAATTTATTATATATTGTTATAGTAGGCTATTAGATTATGATTATTAAGTTCATTTTGCACAAATAATGCTTTTTTGCATTTATTAATTGCACAGAATTCAGTGTTTATTCATTTCTGGTAGCTAAATGAAATGTATGATAATTTTGGAAAACTCACACTTCACCATCCCAAAAAGCAACAAATCCAGCTGTATAAATGGGAAAAACTGCATATGAAATGTAAACAGTGCCGGCCAGCATGGGTTAAACTGCTGTTAGGCAAATAAATATCTTGACGTAATTGCATGAGGAGGTCTTTTTTGTCGACCTAAATTCACACTTCACCTCATTAGCAACTCGGCTGAATGATGTGAGCAGCCCATTTCAGTAATGAAGCATTAAAAAAGGACTTTCAATGATTTTTGGTCAAGCTAAAGGTACTGCTAAAGTATGTTATAGTGCTCACCGATGAAACCATCATGAAAAATCAATAGGGACAATGGCTAAGAAAGGTGTCAGCATTTATTAATATGGATCTTTCTGACACAAGCGTCAGAGAGTTCTGATGCAGGATACGTTCCTTCATTATAATCCCCTTTTCGTTAAACATAAATCTTTGAAAGTGCGTCAGGCTTAATTTTGCAGAATGTTTTCAGCATTTTAACTTTCATCCGTGCACATTCATTGCATATTATTGTCCATATTTTAATCTGAACCCTCTGTTAAGATGCCTAATGTAATTGGATTCTTTTTCCAGTCAAAACTCTGATACCGTTGTCTTTTTGAGTTCACACACAGCCACTGGCAGACATTCACACAAAATAATTTGTTTCACCACCGGTAATTTTGTTTTGATTATTTTCTACTTGGCTGTGATAATGTTTGGCATTTTGATATTTATTAAACGCGTATGTAATTGTTCCAGCCGTCGCATTTTGGGTCCGCCCTAACATCAAATCTCACTTTTCTTGCCTGTAAACCGGGCGAGCAAACAATCCAATCTCTTAACCGAATGAGAACCTTTTCCCCACTTTGATTACAAGCACTCGCACACAAAGAAAGCAAGCGAGCAACGCTTCCGTCTCAATTTATTTATTTATTCCCTGCTAAAGTGAGCCGTGTTGTTTAAAAAATGGTTTTATATTAATTTCATGGATTATTTGCTCATTAGGCATTAATCATAGTGCCCCATCTGGATGGGACTGCCGTGACTACAGGAGAAACAGCTATTCTGATCTCAATTAGATTATGCCTCTCTTCTTAGCCTGCCCATAAATCATTCCCCCAAAGTGAAATTAACAGTTACTCGAGCGCATTAATAATCTGCGTCAGGCATAGGAGAAATTCAGCAACTGGAACCACCCGTCCCAGCCAATGGTGAAAACATCATTTTGTTTATGAAATATAAACATTCCACGGTGGGGTTCCTCCGCAAATTCTTGCCCCCCTCTCCTCCGTCCGTGACAGGGAAAAATGATGGTGCGCCGTGTGCCAGATGAGCAGTCACCCGGACACGGTGTGTACAGCCACACAGCTTGATCAGACTCCAGATGGGCTTGTGCTGCTTTTCTACTACGCTGGCTTTACTGCAAACATATACTCTGCATATAATCTTAGATTGCTTTTTGATATCGTCGGGGAAAATGCATGAAGGTGCATGTTTTGGTTTAACGGGCTTTATTCATTGTTTATGAACGCACAGCGGTGAATTCTGGGTTCACGGGGAAGAATGGCAACCTTGTGACGTCTAAATTAACCATCTGGTGCCATATAAGGTTTATAACGTAACCTTATTTTATTATTGTATTATTATTTTTTCATTGTTTTTATTCCTAGATAAATTTATATTTCATATTAGCCAGTTTTAGCACTAATTTAAACCAGGATTTTAAAAGCTCTCGGTATTAGCACAGCTTTAGCAGTTTTGACTGTACTGGGTACCAAACTTGCACAGTGTGAGTGCATTGTGCAGTGTAAGAATGTAGCTAATGGTCAGACTTATAAATTCAAAGGATTTTAACCTGGAGACTTGCTTTGAACTGATCAGTTGAATCAATGAATCGTTAAACTTGCTCTGACTCTTTTTAATGAGTGAATCATTGAGATTCACTCTGTCCAGATCATTTGAATCAGTGAATTGTTGGAGATTTGCTCTGTCCTGATCATTTGAATCAGGGAATTGTGAACTTGAGACTCCCGCTGTAGACTCGCCCTGACAAGATCATTTGAATTAGTAATTGATTATGGAGAATTCAGGAGTGTCTGAAATCACTGCACTACAACATATGTGAAAAACAGAATGCGAGACGAGTAGTATGTCCAAATTCATAATATTTGAAAAACAGGCAAGAAGTACCCAAATGACCTAACAATACCGGCAAGATTCTGAAGTGCACATCCAATAGACACTATAGTATCCCATGAGGGATGTGAGAGAATGAATGGAAGTAAAGTTACACAAATGAGGATAATCATGTGATTATGACATCCTGGTAAATGTAGGGTGTCCAAATTGTATATAACATTCGTTCATTCATTTTCTTTTCGGCTTTGTCCCTTAGAAATCTGTGGGTCGTCGCAACAGAATGAACCGCAAACTTATCCTGCATATGTTTTACGCAGCGGATGACCTTCCTGCAACCCATCACTGGGAAACGTCCATACACACTCATTCACACACATACACTACAGACAATTTTGCCTACCCAATGCACCCACACCACATCTTTGGACTTATGGGGGAAACCCTGGAGGAAACCCACATGAATACGTGGAGAACATGCAAACTCCACACAGAAATGCCAACTGACCCAGCCGAGGCTTGAACCAGCGACCCTCTTGATGTGAGGTGATTGTGCTACCCACGCCACCGTGACGCCCCCATATTATAATGTACTTTTCTAATAATTGTGAAGTATATTCAAGTGTTTATTGGATTGCAGCATTGATCTGACCAACTCATTTAATTTAGAAAATCGTCAAGACTCTGCAGATTCGATCTGACTGGATTATTTGAAATAGTGAATCTTTAAGTGGAGACTCGCTCTGACTGAAGATTTGATTTGACTGGATCATTTTAATTAGTGAATACTTGATTGGAGACTCAAGCTGACTGAATCGTTTAAATCAGGGAATCAGTAACTGGAGACTGACTCTGCCTCTGACTGGATCATTTGAATCATTGAGTCAATAACTGGAGGCTCGTTCTGAACTGATAATTTGAATCGGTAAGCTGTCAACTGAAAATTCACTCTGACCAGATCATTTGAATCAGGAAATCTTTAGACTCCCTCTGCAGATTCAGTCTTATTATTTGAATCAGTGAATCCTTAATTGGAGACTAGATCATCTGAATCCGTAACTGGAGACTTGATCTGACTTGATCTCGATAACTGGATGCTCGCTCTGAACTGATCAGTTGAATCAGTAAGCTAATAACTGGTGATTCACTCTGACCAAATCATTTGAATCAGCAAGTTGCTGACTCAGAAACCGATGCATCCAGACGAGTCTTGTTCATGAATGAATTGTTCAGTGCAATTTGCTTATGCAAAGCTACCAAATCTGACCTTCGACGACTACCTCGAATAGTTCGGACTGCTGAGCGAATCATTGGTACAACCCTCCCTACTCTCCAAGAACTGTACTTATCCAGAGCGAGCAGAAGGAATGCCAAAATCTGGCCACTCTGGACCCCTCACACCCAGCACACTGCCTCTTTGAACTTTGACCTTCTGGTCGATGCTACAGAGCACTACGCACAAGAACAGCCCGACACAGGAACAGTTTCTTCCATCAGGCAATCCATCTCATGAACACTTGATGATAATAATCGTGGAACCAACACCACTACTGCTGTACACTCTTACACACACATATACTTATTTAACAACATACTTTACATGCCAATTTGCACGTAACAGCTGCACATATAACATTGTATATAGTAATACACCTGTACATACACTTGTCCATTTGTGTATTTGCATTTAACACTTACTTTTATTTTTAAAATATATTTATTTTCAGTTTTTTGTCCTGTCTCTGTAATTCTGTTGCACTGTAGAAGCTCTGTCACGAAACAAAACAAAACAAATTCCTCGTATGTGTGAACATACCTGGCAATAAAGCTCTTTCTGATTCTAATGCACAACTCTAGAGCCTTTATATGTAACTTTTGTGTTGCATTTGTCCAATCAGTAACACTGACATCATGCTGGTCTGAATCATCAGTGTATAAATATCCAGGCTTAATTGTTAATCCCAGGTAAATCATGAACAATGCAAAACGTGAAGGGAGATATCCCAGGACTGCATTTAGCCAGACTTTAAATGACCCTATTTCAAGTGTGAAAGGCCCATTTAAAATGCATAATTATGTGAGTTTTTATTGCCAAAGTTTTTATGATTATTGCAGTCAGAGTGTCATTATCATTAGGGTCAGTGAATAACATCTTAGCAGGATATGGATCCATTAAAGGAATCCCAAATGAGCCGAATATTGACACAGCTAAATGGATGGGGTTCACTTCTTTGGGTTCCCCTGCGGCTCGAAACACGTGTGCCGGGGGGGACTGGATGATGTCCTACAAATTTCAGTCTGTAAGCCATGGCCGGGCAGGACTCTTATTGCACCTCGAATGGCAGATATTGAGATATGGAGAGCAATTGTGATGATTACCTGAGTGAGAGCGAAGGGAATGAGTGATATATGAAGACCACTTAAAGCCTTTGTGCCTTGTACATTGCATCTTTGAGAGATTAGAAGTGTGACATTAAAATGGAAATCACTTCACTCGGGCATGACAAGGGACACTGCGTGACCCCCGGTGTCCCAGCGAGACTGAAGGCTGACCGAATGATCCTTCTGGGAGAGAGACAGTCATGAAGCTGCTCCACTGGGAGATGTGCAGAGGAGAAGGATGTGCTTCAGGGGGAGCAAACAAAGCTGTCGTCCTTCTGGGCCATTCTGTGAAAAAGAGGATCGCTTTAATTCATTACTATTATTTTTTTATTTTAGTTTTAATATAAAGTTTCTTTATGCTTTGTGGTTTAATTTTAAAATGCATTTATTGCGTAATGCCCTAATTAGACATTATTTATTTTTTTGTATGTAGTTTAAAAGTAAATCCTATACCATTTTATTAGTTTTAAAGGAAAATATAATTAAGTAAATAATTTTATGTGTATGAAGTGTATATTTGATTTGAAGTTCTTAAACAAATGAGACTATAGGTTAAAGATATCACAAGCAAATCTCCGGAGGAAACTCACACGAACACGGGGAGAACATGCAAACTCCACACAAAAATGACAGCTGAGACTTGAATTGGTGACCTTCTTGCTGTGAGGTGACAGTGCTAACCACTGAGCCACAGTGTCACCCCAAAATATAATTGCATAAAAGTAAATAATTGTGTATGTATGCAGTATATTTGATTATAGTTAATTAAGCAAACAAGACTGTATGTTAAACAAAAAGTCACAAGCGAATATTAAACATTTCACGTTTAAATGTGCATGTGTGCTAAATATAATGGCTAAAAATATTCAAAATATAGCAATAAAAATGTATTACTGTTCATGTTTTAAAATAAATAGTAAATAAATATGGTAAATGAAATAATAATTAATTTTATATATATTTAGAAGTTAAAATATGAAGATTGTTAAAGGGAATCGTTTTCCTCAATCTTACATTTTCAAAAACAATCCTTTTTTAAGGATTTAATTTTTCTTTTTAAATGATTATTTCACACAACTGGAATAAATATAGAGCCTACTAACAAATTCTGTTATCAAAAGTAGTAGTACTATTATCAAATAAAAGCATGTTGTTTACAATAATAAAGTAAATTATATAGCCTATTTATTTATGGTTTTTGCTTGTTTAGAATGGATCTACGCCTGTTCATTCATTTACTCACTATATTAAATAATTATTTCACACAACTGGAATAAATATCGAGCCTACTAACAAAGTCTGTTATCAAAAGTAGTAGTACTATTATCAAATAAAAGTTTACAATAACTATAAGAAATAAAGTAAATTATGAAGCCTATTTATTTATGGTTTTTGCTTGTTTGATCTACTCCTGTTCTTTAAAACTTTACCTTTCCTTCAGTTCAGCTCTGTGTGTGATTATATCTTTCAGGAACACACACCTCTAAACACAAGAGAAAGAGAAAAAAGTCTCTGGAAAGAGCCTGATCCACTCACGCTCATCTAGCTTCATTTGAAAAACATTAATTTTTCCTCTGCAGCTGCAAATGAGAACACGTCCCTTCTGACACCCAGCCCCGATTCTCCGTTTGGGGAGCAACTGCGCCTCTCCTCATCTCAGTTTGAAGAATGAATGAAGAGTATTGTCACAAGTATATCAGCTGTAATATGGCAACGGTGAAAAGAAGAGAGCGAGATGTCGAGCATATATAACTGGGATAAAGAAATAGACATGGGGGTCGAGGAAATCCCAAACCTCCTCTCACATCTGTCACACCCCTCTCACCGACGACCCTATAATTAATTACATCATTTACATTAGACTATTGACTAAATAAATACATAAATCACAGGGCCTCGAGTCAATAGACGCAGACGTATTTAATCATGTTCTAAATAATGATCACTGTTCCCATAATGCAATAATTATTTTCAGCAGCTGACTGGAATTAATCTTGTGCCACCAGAGACACACATACACACACACAGAGAGAGAGGTAGATGATAAATACTAACTCTTTTGTGAATGACAGCAATAGAGAAATTGAAAATGGCGGCGTGTCTCTTTATGCGGAGTGACAGGTGAAAAACGCGGCTGTCTGAAAATGCACTGGATATTCGGAGTTTTGTTTATCAGCTGCCGGGAAAGAGGGCTAACATATATTGCCTGTCCCCCCACCTTTTCATCTGCTGTTTAAATGGGCCCGGGGACTGAAATGTGAAGTTTATTCCAGCCATTCCCGCCGACAGTGCGTGAAGGAGACGCGGCGCCCTGTCACTGCAGACCCGCGGCTGCTCCTCATTGTGCCGCTTCAGCTCAAGTCCAGCACTAAAATACGTGCTGGGGTGTTTAAAATCAATTTTGGTCAAATATGGACAAAACCAACTGCTGCATTCTTTTCAGTTTGATTTTTAACCACACGTTTGGGGTTGTCTTAAATGGGCATTAACATGGTTGTTAATGTTAAAACTTAAAGCATAAAATGTCATTATTATTATTATTAGTAGTAGTAGGCTATTATTATTATTATTAATAATAGTAGCAGTAGTAGGCTATATTAAAACGCCAACTGGTAATATGCTATATAAAAGGTTTTATTTATTTTATTTCTAGTTGGCAAAATAAATGTTCAATGTTTAAGATTAAAGGGATAGTTCACCTTAAATGAAAATTGTCATCATTTTCTGACCATCTGGTGGTTTTTAACCTTTTTCTGTCTTCTGTTGAACACAAAAGAAGAAATTTCGAAGAAAACTGAAAACCTTACACATTATTTATTCACAATCCACTTGTTCCAAAGCTTTATGAACTTCTTCAGCAATTGAACACACAAAAATATTTTTAAGAATACTGAAAACTTGTAATCATAGTAGGAAACACAAATACAAATAAGTCAAAGGTAAACACAAATAAGTCAAAGGTAACATGTTTTCAGCATTGTTCAAAATATCTCCATTTGTGTTCAAATGAAGAAATAAACTCACACAGGAACAAGTAAAGGGTGAGTAAATGATGGCAGAATTCAATTTCAATTTTAGGTGAACTATCCCTTTGACATTATGTCTTCTGTTGAACATAAAAGAAGTTATTTTGAGGAAAGCTGGAAACCTGTTAGCATTGACTTCCGTATTATGTTTTGTTTCTACTATGGAAGTCAGTGGTTACTGGTTTTCAGCCATCTATAAGATGTCTTCTGTTGTAATCAACATTTTTAGGTTGAACTAACCCTTTAAAGTCACTGTAAAGAATTAATATGATCAGTAGGCAGTTCAATTTGTTGGTTTAAAAGGGTAGTTCACTCAAAAATGAATTTACTTCTTCTGTTAAACAGCCATTGACGTCCAAAAATATTATGGAAGGCAATGGCTGTTGTTTCGTACTCTACATTATTCAGTTCCCTTATGTTGAACAGAAGAAAGAGACTCAAACAGGTTTGTAATAAGTGGAAGATAAGTAAATCATAATTTACATATTTGGGTGACCTATAAGTCAACCTAATGAAAAGATGATTAAAATGTATTTGAAATAACGCAAAAAACTATTTACTATTTTGCTATTAATAAATAAATACATCTAACTTAGATGTCCTGCTTAATGTCTCAAAGTAAATGTTTGCTGTTTTACGGATGTCACTTTTTATCAATTTAATGGGTCATTGCTTCACTAAAAATAGTAATAACCTAAAAAAACTGAAAGGGATAATTTGAAGAAAGCTGAAAACCAGTAACCATTGACTTCCATAGTGGAAGAAACAAATATTATGAAAATCTGTTGTTATGTTTCTAGTTTCTTCAAAATATCTTCTTTTGTGTTCAACAGGAGAAAGTCAAACAGGTAGAACAAGTAAAGGATGAGAAAATGATCGTTAATAATAATAATCTTTAAATTTTGGGATGAACTGTCTGTGATATTAATAATTAATTATGTCTGTGAATAAATGAATGCATGCATAAAATATTTTTCCTGACATGCCTGAAACTTCTTCCTGTCCCATTCCCAGCCAGTCAGATGTTCAGGTGTTTTCCGCTGACCTATATTCAGCAGGGTCAGAGGTTAATGATGGCTTGTTTACCACCTGAGCTGCTCTCTGATAAAGCGATGGCAGGGTTTTTATAAAGTGCTGCAGTGAACGGCAGGGTGTGTGGAATGTGCTGTTGCACAAGGCTTTGGATGGTGAGAACCACCAATATTTATTCATGATAAAGAGACAGCGCTGGTGTGTTGGCACAGGCTACTTCATTTACATGCTGTTATAGACTGTTTGCCCCGGCCTGGGCACTCTGTCCATCACCAAATAGATGAACTTGTCTCTTTTGTTCCAGCTCCCTGTCATCCTGCTTTTGGACAATGCAAAGCTTTAAACTTTGTTGTATCTGTATTTAGTTGCTTTTTACTCTATTACAGTAATTCATTTTCTTTTACATTAATTTATATCTATAATGTTTAATAAACTAATTTAAACTTTAAAAAATCTAATAAATAAAAACTTTTGATCTACTTTCTTCTAGATATAGTTGCTAAAAGTCACTATAAAAGTTAATGGTAATTAAATTTAGACTTTTTAACAAATCCAACAAAAATTTTTATCATAAATTTTTTTGCAATTTGAATCCCACCCTTAAACCCAACCGTCATTGGGTGATGAGCAAATCATACTAAATTGTACAAATTAGATCGTACGAATTCATACGAATTAGCCACCAAAATCAAAAGTTACAAATTGCCGTGAGATAGCGTTGAAATGTCAACTAAAAAAAATATTTTAGAAAGTTTTACTAAATATTCATAAGTAACTAAATATACCCTTAAGCTAAAATAATATCCTAGAATAAAATTGTAGATAGGAACTATTCAGACAAAAAAATAAATAAATAAATAAATGATGGCAAAAATAAAATAACAAAAAATTAAAGATGATATTCTTAGAGGATATATGTAATCTATATTATATATATATAATTTATTTTTTTACATGAACGAATGTGTATTCTTTAAATTGTAAAATTACACTGTAATAATGTGGTAGTTTACTGTAAAAATGAGAAATTACTGACAGTTTGTACCGTATTTTTAATGGTAAAATACTGGCAACCACAGCTGCTGGTTTTTACTGTAAATTTTACAGATTTATTTTTTACAGTATAGGCCAAAAAAGAGAATCAAATGATAAATATATTACATATATAATGATCCAAAATAAAACAAAATTATAAACATTACTTCACTGTATTAACAAATTTTTTAAATGATTGATTATTAAATTAAAAGTAGTGTTAATCGATAAATAAAGTGAAATACTGCATATTCCTTAAAATTGGCCAACAACATAAATATAACATTATTTTTTTTACATTTCCTTATTAAACAATAAAAAATTTCTATTGATTAATAAATTATACTCTAAAATTATTACCTAATCAGTAATGTTCTTTATAGACCACAAAATTTGATTTATTTTTATGTGTGACTTCTAATACGTTTGATTTCTAGCGCCCTTGTAAATACACAGTAGACCTATATGTATGTTTTCTTCTGTTTACTCTGCAGTCTAAATAATGTGATATCACTCATATATGTGATAATATATAGGGTGTGTCAAGAATGTGATCATATCAAGGCCACATTTTCCCTCTTTCTCCTCCTAGTTTCTCATGAGTTATGTGGGAACTGGCCATCATTCTCAAGCTGGGTAATATATGTGTGTGACGTGTGTGTGTGTGTGTGTGTGTGTGTGTGTGTGTATGTGTGTGGCCTGAGAGTCTAATATCCAGCACTCAATCACCGGTGTTAAGAAGGAGGAGGGCAGCAGATAAGAGCAGCACAGACTCATACCTCTGCACTCCCAAACGTATCGACCAGCAGATTCTTAAACGACAGCAAATGCAGTGCTTCTCACAGACAGACGCTCGCTATCAGCTCCTCATCCACAACGCTCAGCGCATGAAGATTCAGCCCTCCGCAAACACTGCGTTAAAGAAAAACTGAAGCTCACACTGAGAATTCACACACTTTTAAAGACAAAGTACACACAGTAAAGGAAGATTTACTGTTTACATCCAAGATGAGATGTTTTTTTTAATCTTTGGTAGAACGTTAAACAAGATTTTAACTAAAACTGCAGTCCTTTGTGATTCATAAAATGTCACGTAAAGGGGACATATATCTATTTTCATAAGATAAAAATTTATGTTAGATAAGGCGTAAAAACACGGTGGCGTAGTGAGTTGCACGTTTGCATCACAGCAAGAAGGTTGCTGGTTTGAGCCCCGGCTGGGTCAGTTGGCATTTCTGTGTGGAGTTTGCATGTTCTCCCCGTGGTTGCGAGGGTTTCCTCTGGGTGCTCCCAGTTCCCCCACAAGTCCAAAGACGTGGTGTAGGTGAATTGGGTAGGCTAAATTGTCTGTAGTGTATGAGTGGGAATGTGTGTGTATGGATATTTCCCAGAGATGGGTTGCGGCTGGAAGGGCATCCGCTGCGTAAAAAATATGCTGGATAAGTTGGCGGTTGATTCCGCTGTGGCGACCCCGGATTAATAAAGGGACTAAGCCGACAAGAAAATGAATGAATGAATGAATGAAGGCGTAAAAAAATTGTCTGTTAATTTCAGATCAAAATACCCAACAGATAATTTAATATAGTTTGTCAAAATTTTCCCTGTTTGGGTTTAATAATATAATAATAATGATGATGATGATGATGATGACGATGATGAATAAAAAAATAAATGAAGTTGACATTTCTGTGTGGCGTTTGCATGTTCTTATGTTTACTTGGGTTTCCTCCGGGTGCTCCCATTTCCCCCACAGTCTAAAGACATGCGGTATAGGTGAATTGAATAAGCTAAATTGGCTATAGTGTATGTGAGTCTGTGCAAGAGTGTATGTGTGTTTCCCAGTGCAGCTGGAAAGGGCATTAGCTGCGTGAAACGTGCTTGATAAGTTGGCGGTTCATTCCGCTGTGGCAACCCCAGATTAATGAAGGGACTAAGGTGAGAAGAAATTAAATAAATAAAACTAAAAATGGTTTAAAAATGTAGTTTTGTGTGTGTCCCTCTAAATGCAAATAAGAGGGTGGAGCTTTTACTCGCTTTACTACACTCTACATGCATGCAATAACAATCGACACTACATTCAATTAGGAAAGGTTCATCCCAATGCCCTAATACTTTTGAAGTGTTTACCCTTCAGAGTGGAATGGACTCTTCCAAATGGAACACATTGTGCAACACCAAACAACTTCCCTGCGCGAAGAAACATGGGGGCCCAGGGTGTCGATCAGTTGTACTCCACAAAATTCTTCCTCTTAAGGCCCCTTTGGAGTTGCCAGTTTTGAGCACTTTGGTTTTGAGCGACACTTTAATATGGTGACCATGTAGTGTTGGAGGGTGAAATATCTTGTTTGGAACACACCGTTTATCTCACCCAAAATGTCAGAAATGACCAGTCTTGCTTTAAACCCTTTTCAAATTGCAATTATGCAATGATGGAGATCAAGATTTTATAATTTCTAGACTGCACCGAGAGGATTCTGAGTTGATACATTTACACTCACTGGCCACTTTATTAGGTACACCTGAGTAGTACTGGGTTGGACCCCCTTTTGCCTTCAGAACTTTCTTAATTCTTCGAGGCATAGATTCTACAAGGTATTAGAAATATTCCAATGAGATTTTAGTCCGTATTGACATGATAGCATCATGCAGTTGCTGCAGATTTGTCGGCTGCACGTTCATGATGTGAATCTCCTGTTCCATCACATCCCATAGGGTGCTCAATTTGATTGAGATCTGGTAATTGTGGAGGCCATTTGAGTGCAGTGAACGCTTTGCTTACTATATATATATTTTTCGAACCATTCTCTGTAAACCCTAGAGTTGGCTTTGCATGAAAACTCCAGTAGATCAGCAGTTTCTGAAATACTCAGACCAGCCAGTTTTGCACCAACAACCATGCCATGTTCAAAGTCACTTTAATCACCTTTCTTCCCTATTCTTATGGTCGGTTTGAGCTGAAGCAGATTTTCTTGACCATGTCTACATGCCTAAATGCATTGAGTTGCTGCCATGTGATGATTAGAAATTTGTGTTAACGAGCTGTTGGACAGGAGAACCTAATAAAGTGGCCACTGAGTGTATGTATGTAATGTGAGTTTATGTTATGAAGTTGAGTAAACTGGTCAGTTAGTTTTATACTGCTTAAACTTGTTGCTATTAGTATAATTCTCTTTTCTCAAAAGAAAATGTAAAAAGGTGTGTTAACTGAACTGAATAGTGCTTAAGGTGGAGTTTTAAAGAGTTAATCCAGTTTAAGACGATGATAATTTTAGCCACACATAACCAATAAGGACAATTGTAAAAATGTATTCAAAATATGAGGCAACATACAGTACATGGATGTTATGGATGCAAAATCATCGATGAAGCAGTCTGGCATAATACTTATTTATAGTTACCAAATTCTGTAACACACTGTAAGAAGTTTTTTGTTAATTACAATTGATTAAATTAACTTAATTACTTTTCTAACTTATTTTTTGGTAGTTACACGATGTTTTAAATCAGTTTACTATACCACAAATTGAAATTCAATACAATAGTGCCTCGGATGTTGGAAGTTTTTCCAACATTTGGAAACTTATGGACACTTGCATTTGTTGGTATTCAATATATATTCAATAATAGAACAATTTTCCTTTTCTGTGACCGACATTGTAAATCTCCAGCTGCTGTAATCAGTTAACAGAAATGGTGACTGCTACAGTGTTGCTGTGGGTGGAAACATGCTAATTAAGGGGCGGTATTATATAATAGCATCCCTTTTCTACATAACTAGAGGTCTAAAACCTGAACATCTTATTTTTCACATGCTTGCAAGAAGAAAGTTATCAAAACAAAGTTAATAGGTTATTTTTCACATTTTCTGGGTTGACAGTTGCACAGGAGAAACAGTTCTAACATTTAAATATCGAAGGTCATGTTTAATAGCTACTTTTACATTGAAAGTAAAAAAAAACAAACATATGCAGTTAAAACAGAATTAATATCAGTGATGTCTGATGATACTTTGAGATCTTATATAGCAAAACGATTAGTTTGTGCAAGAATTGATCATCATTTACAACATTATTATATTTAATCCACAGGCATACACAATATACAGTCTGCTTTGCGAGGTAACCTATAAAACATTATTTGCTAAGATCTAAATGAACTGGTTTTATTTGAACTAAATGTGTTTTTATGCTGGATTGAACCAACCTGACTGCATAAGATTAGTCAGGTTAGGTAGAAATGACAACTGTACAGTTTTCATTTTTCTAACATTTTTCACTCAACATGAGAAATGGCACTGAATAATAAATATTAATAGAGATTAAACACAAGCGTACCCATTATGTCTATGCTTTAATATGCGCATGGTTGATGAAGTACATTTTACTTACACATCCAACACGTGGTTTGCGCTTTCTGCTTAAATTTATTGCCATTTAAACATGACAAAAAGGCCATGGAGGTGGTCATTACAATAATCCATCATGTCTGCAACTGCTGCTATCCAGCCTTGTGCTAAATTCAATCTAGGAAGGGTCAACACATCTTTTTTTTTTGCCTTTTCCACATGGCTGAGTGCTGGCTTTTCTAAACTGTCATCAGTTTACCTTTGTCAACAAAAGGGCATCGGAGGCAAATTAAAAGCAGAGAGTGGAGCCAACAAGCTGGATTAAACATTAGCTGCGTTGGAGAGCTTTGGTTTCACACTTTCACAATTAACATATATTTGGAAAATTAACATCAAAACACAAAGAGTTTGATTAAAGAAATTTTATGATATAAAATCCTAAAACATACGTGCATGCATATTCTTAAATATTTTTTCTTTTCTTTTTTTACACATGTTAATCGATTTATAAATGTAATAATAATAAAAAAATTGGTTTCATTTAAAACAATCAGTCAATCAATCAATGAATCTTATTAACATCAGTAGTCTTTAATCATTTATTTTCTTTTTGGCTTAGTCCCTTTATTAATCTGGGGTTGCCACAGCGGAACAAACCGCCAACTTATCCAGCATATGTTTTACGCAGCGGATGCCCTTCCAGCTGCAACCCATCACTGGAAAACACCCATACACTCTCATTCACACACATAAACTACGGACAATTTAGCTTACCCAATTCACCTATAGCACATGTCTTTGAACTGTGGGGGAAACGGGAGCACCCGGAGGAAACCCACGCAAACACAAAGAGAACATGCAAACTCCACACAGAAATGATAACTGACCCAGCGACCTTCTTCTCAGACCAGTGACCTTCTTGCTGTGAGGCAACAGCGCTACCCACTGCGCCTCCGTGCCACCTCCTTAGTAGTCTTCTTTTAAATAATTTCTACGTTTACAACTCCCTAAGATATAAACCGGTAAGTGTAAACATAGGGAATTATAATTGTATATTGTGAATTCATAATTATGACTTATGAATACATAAATGCAACATTACTGTGAGTTTATCTATAAATTATATTTAATTTGTACATATTTATATGTAAATTATAATTATAATCATGTATTATTAACTGATAATTATGAAGCAAACAAACGTTCTCATTAAATTGACTGTTTGTAATTTTTCAGTTTGTGCATGATAACACCTGAATATGAATTATTATGTATTTTATGCAAAAGTTAAAATACAGTTTTTAAATTTACACAAAATGGCTTGCACACCTACCAGACGTTCCCTCTTAATTCAGCTTCATTTACAAACAGCCCAGGGTGAATTTCTTCAGCTTGCATGCCTGGTGATTTATGCACATGCACCAGTCGAATCACATCCAAATCTTTCCGGAGCTGATGTTGATATGGATTACGCATTCTGCTGTAGTGATTTCTGCTTGCTTCAAATGTCCCCAAAGCCTAATCAACCCACAGAAGGAGTAAATCAGTAGATCTCAACCCTTTGCCTCATTGATTACCCTCCTTGTGGAGCCCACCCAGTCCTCCATTTGGCTGTCAATGTAGATCCTCAAGGCACCCGAGAAACCGGCCCATGAACAGGCTTTTATTTTGTATGTTTGTACTGAACAAGTATTGATCTTTGTGCGATGGCTGACACAAGCAGGCTGTGCTTCAGAGTCGATTTCAGGCATAACCATGCTATATCAAATCCTGCTAGAGACTCTCCATATACAGACCCTTTCTCTCAAAATGACATGATTCTTCTTTGTTACCGCAGGTTTCATTCAAGCTGAATTGACTTTTTGCTTTGTTCTGGTTTTGTCATGGTCGACTTGACTGAGGCGATCTGTTTGGTGGAAAAAGCAGACAAATGACTTCTCAGATTGAATAGTTTAAACCGGGCTCACTGCTGAACTGCATTGTCTGAAAATATCCTTTAGGACAACTACTATAACTATATTGTTCTAAATATAATATAATAACATCAACTATAAATGTACTGACACATGAATAATGCCAATGGAATTTTAGAAAGGCTGTCAATGTTATTATCATTAGTCAGTGGCAGATTACAGAAATGCTGTATGCGCTTCAAATGTTTGGATGGTAATATAGTTAGTATTGGTAGTTTTCTTAACAGTTATCATTTGCATTGGGCATAAAATTGAAATGATGACGTTAGCAAAATTGAGTGAGTTAATTGCTGCCAGCCTTTCATTTAAAAAAAAAACTATATTTTTTATCCTAAAAAATGTATCTCAGTGTCTTATCCAGTATATCTAATTCATGATCCCAAGGCTAGATTTGTATAATTATGATCATACATTAATAGGTGGATGCCCTGTCGGCCTAAAAAAACAATGATCGTACAAGGAAGTATCGTCATATTAGCCTGGTTCTGTCAACACTGCATTTGCCTCCCCGTTAAGCATTGTATACATATACAAATATTTTATTTACAAAATATTGCTGACTACTAATAAACCATCAGTTTAGCTAGCCAACCCTGAGTAGCTTTAAATGTTACAGCCATTGATATCTAAAGATATTGTGGGTTCCACACTATTCATTCATGTTGTCCTATAAGCAAAACATTTTTGAGAGTATTATGGTCTCAAAATTCTGACCAGCTGACATTCTTGAGCATTTACAACTTGTATTGAACTGAATTACTGAAATCAACACTGAGCCGATATAAACTTGTAAAACAACACTGGTGTCTTTTGTGGAACTGCTTAATATTGAGCCAGATGAAGACGTTACTGATATTATTTTGATTCTAACACACTGGGTTGAAACAATTTATACTGAATAAAATGCTATAGAAATAAAACTGACTTGACTTGATATAAATAAAATTTGTTCAATTGTTCTGAACTACATAACCGCAATCAAAAATGCAATATGTAAAATGATTGTATGATAATTTAAGCAGTTTTATTTTTTTCTGCTCTTTGCAACTGGTTTTAAACCATAATGTTTTGTTTTGATACAGAACTGACATTTAATACAGAATTGGGCCATTTCTACCATTGTTTCAACAATAAACTTTTATTTGCATCTCTAATTAAAATTTGAAATTTTCACCACTAGAGGGTGAATATTCAGAACAAACAAGGGCGTAGTTTGATAACACAGTAAATGGGTGTGTAATCATGAGCTTCCTGCAAGCTATACATCCTGCAAGACTCATGCAGAAATCATGTTTAATGATGAGCTAAAGTATTCAAAACTTCATCATGGTAGTATAAAACAGAGTAAAGCTTAACGCCATCAAAGCAAAACAAGACAGTTGAAGCAATTGCTGGTGAGATACGAGTGCAACGTGGCAGGAAAGCTGCGGCACTTTCATTATTCCACAGTCCAGCACTTCCATTTGATCCATCTTGATCACTTGATCACTACATCTTAAGATTCTGTTTGTTTATATATATTCATTCATTCATTCATTTTCTTTTCGGCTTAGTCCCTTTATTAATCCGGGGTCACCACAGCGGAATGAACCGCCAACTTATCCAGCATTTGTTTTACGCAGCGGATGCCCTTCCAGCCACAACCCATC
>CAIGQQ010038251.1:3398319-3411182 GCA_903798035.1 Danio albolineatus
ATATATATATATGGATATTGTAATGAAAAAATGACATACTGTGCTAAATGACATATTGTGATAAATATTAAAATATCTTATGTTTATATGTCCCCAAGTAAGTCTTTAGTCCATAGGAAAAAATTATTAGGCGCCCACCAATACTTCAAGTTACATTAAGATGTGTTAAAAGAAAAGACTGGAGGACAGAAAATGTTCAAACAAGACCGTACTTGCTCTGTTTGACTTAGACAAAGACGTGTGGTTTGGTCAACCAGTGTAGAGGACAGAAGCCATACCAGAGGGAAGACACTGTTGACTCACAGCTGTTTAAATACGTCTGCTTCACTTGTAGGAGTGTTACATTAGACCAAAAAAATTCAGCCCTTAACAGGAATGCTGAATGAGGGCTGAAACTGTAACTCGGTTACTGCCATTATAAGAAGTTCTTAGGTAATGTGTCACCAAATTTCTGTACAATCAGATTTGCATACTCGTGCATCAAATCCATATTTATGTCCTTTTATATCTTACAATACGACTGCATTTACATTTATGCAGTTAGCAGACATTTTATAGAGTAGGGGGCAGCACGGTGGCTCAGTGGTTAGCACTGTTGCCTCACATGGATCGGGTCTCGTCTGGACCAGTTGGCATTTCTGGAGTTTGCATGTTCTCCCCGTGTTCATGTGGGTTTCCTCCAGGTGCTCCAGTTTCCCTCACAATCCAAAGACATGCGCTATAGGTGAGTGTGTGAGTGTGTATGGGTGTTTCCCAGTACTGTGTTGCGGCTGGAAGGGCATTCGCTGCATAAAACATATGCTGGAATAGTGGCCGGTTTATTCTACTGTGGTGACCTCTGAAATAGAGATTAAGCTGAAGGAAAATGAATGACTAAAGGAATGAATATGCTTAATATTAAAACTTTTTAAACTTTAAACTTTTAAAACTGTGATGAAAATGTATTAAAATGTCTTGCCTTTCTTACCTTTTCTGATGCCAAAAAAACACACAGCATTTATTTCCCCAAAAATGCATTACAAAGTGATTCTGACAAATATCCTTTGAATGGCCAGCAGTGGGATCATCCACATTGTCTTCTGGATGTCAGATGCTTACGACTAGATGCAAAAGTGCTGTGACTAAACTCAATTTAATGTGCTCTCCGGTATTTGAAATACATAAATATGTCAAGTAAAGGGCCCTTAATAGACCTGTTTGGACCAGTGATTGCAGCAGTATTGTTTCCCACTGATTAGGACGAAAACATACCCCAAGGACCTCCCATCCCACTGCCATTTAATCAGCATTAGCTTCCTTTTACTCGCTGTTTAATCTGCTTTCAGTCCAGGTACTTTGAATAAATCAATAGGAATACATGATTGTCTAATGATTTTCGGAGGCCATCCCTTCGACCACTGCTGCATGATTTAGAATGACTAATTCCACTTTTTAACATTGATCCAGGCTCATGGAGGACATGCATCCTTGCTGAACAGAGTCTTAAAGGGGGGCGGGGAAGACCAAGATGTAATAAAAGAATAACTAAATGGGTAATCTGAAAGCTTCTTTGCATCAAATTTATTGATATTTGCTTATAATTATCTTATTTATATCATTTTCTGTATGAAAGTGACTATAAGAAAACTGTGTCTTTACCTCAGTGTTTTCTACAATGGAAGCATCAACTGAAGATTTTACATTTGTGACCAAGATGTAAGGAATAATTGTGGATAACCCAAAGCTTTTTATGTTTTTGTTTTGAATATTTCATTATAAACCCTTTACCTGCAGTGGTTCAGCGTTTTCCACAATGGAAGCATCAATTGAAGATTCCACTTAAGTGTGTCCAATTCCAAGCCTCTGCCTGTTGAAGCAAACAGCAGCTTGTCTCTTGTTGATGGACACCATAATCAGAGGGGAAGCTGATTAATTACAGACTCGGCCACAGGGGCTTCACTTCCTATAGGGGCCTCATTAGCTTTCTGCTGCCCTTTTCAGACCAGCCAGGCTATAAAATCATTTCACTTAATGAATGTGATCTGCTCATTGCATTTTCAGAATATGTTTTATTTATTCGATGCAAAATAATATGATACCAGCTAACAGAAAGTTCACTGCACGTTTCGGGAAGCATGTTAAATGTGGGTCAAAGACAAGCCTTCATTTTCTGCCTGTCATATATTAGAAGGTGTGTTGCTTAACTGCATTTTATATGAGCAAAAAAAATAATGTTTTTTTATTTATTTTGTTTTGTTTGTTTTACTATGATTTACATAAGACAACCAGAATTTTTTTATTTAATTCAGGGTTATAATAGCCTATAGCTATTTTCATAGACCTACACAAATCTTTTTGGCTCCCAAACACCTGATTAATTATCATTTTACTCAAAGCAATATTTATATGTTGTTCAAATAGTTTTCACCTGATTGTCAACAAGATTTTATTATATTTAAAATATTTAAAACATTTACTATTTTCTACTCTTTTATATCTTTTGATGTTTCATTTAATAAGAATAAAGCTAGCAATATAGCTAGCCCTATTATATTACTTATTTCATAATTTAATCAGTGCTTTTTTTATATTTGAGCCGAAATCATGCATTATATGCTTATAATAGACCTGAATGGTGAATCAGTTCGAATGAGTCGATTCAACAGAATTGATCAAGAATCGCGAACAAAACGAAACGAAAAAGGCGATATTCTGTGTCACGATAGTGTGTGCAATTAAAAAAAATGCAACGAAAAGATCGCTTTTACTTTGTTATAAAAAGTGCTTGTTATTTTAGTTGACTAGCGAGTTCTCACAAAGACGACGTAGGTCAATTTTTACTTTTGGCGCGAGTTGGAGTTTTGGCGCGGCACCGGAGGAAAAAAGAACTGTCATGGTGGTGAGGTAAGCGGCTGTTTACATTCTGTTCTGTGGTTGTCTATAGGACTAAGTTAACTACAGCTCATTCAGAAATCGACCTGTGGCGTTATCATGTCTGTTTGGTAATTTGGGTTTCTTTCAGGTGGTTTGGCACCTGTTTTATCCAGTCCTGTTTGTGAGCTGCTTTGCTTGTGCACTTTCTATAGCCCTTGGATGTGTATCTAGTGTAATGACCTGCTGGCCGATAAATGAGCTCGCTTTGTTCATGAAGACCTCCCTCTGTGGGGCGACACTGGGAATATTAATGGGATATTCAGGGCATTTGTTGCTTCCTGCTTTACGGAGGATTCAATTGGTAGGATTTTGACCAACGATGATGTAACTCTTTTTATATAAGGTCTGCGTTAATAAATCTCATCCAAATTGTTTTTTGTGATATAGGACTGAAATGTGTAATAACATGACTTTATTTATAACAAAACATAAAGTAAAATATCCTATGCTTAACATAATGTGAACATAGTCTACATGCAAAATGAAATTAATAGGGATGTATATTATACTTTTTGTATATTGTGTCAAAATTTAATATATATAGAATAATTATGTTTCATTTTTATTGCATACATGTTACATGAAGTGAAGATAAAACATAATTTCAACAATATTTAGGCATTATATTTTTATAGCTTATTTAAAACATAGAAGAAGTTCCTTCACTTGGATTCAATCAGCAAAATTACTTTTGTAAATGTTATTTGATGCATAATCTTTAACCCATAATTATACAGAATAATATAAACATTCAACTTGTTATTTATTATAGCTGAGAATATCATAAAGTATCATTTTAAGAAAATAAAAACAATACAGTGAAAATCTTTTGAAATCTTTTTTTTAAGTTCAGTTGGAATTGCCATTGAACGCTGCGTTTATTCGAATGACTCTACATTAAAAACAGTCATATTGCTAAATATTATTACTATTTAAAATAACCATTTTCATGAAAAGTAACTATATAATTTTTGCAATTTATTTAAACAATTTTATGATAGGGTATCATTTAAAAATTAAGTATCAAAGTATTTTAATTAACGTATTTGAATTTGCATGAATTTTTATTTTATTTTATTTTTTTATGTTCAGTTGTTAGAACTTTCAATCACATTTACATATCCAGCCTCTTGTCACAGTCAATAGCAAAATACAAAATGCAATCAAAACAACTGTTTAAAAGTTTAGCACATTTTACTGGGATGTTAACCATCCCATGCTTTTTGCATGAATTTGACCCTTAGAGAAGAATAGCAGCGACTCCGCTGCCTAACAATGGAGCCGATCTCTGTGTAATCCCTCTCTTTGCATTTCCTAAGTGACTAAAGACCAAACTAGTAAAAGTCACTTCCTCTAAAGCAACCCCCCCTGAGCTGGAGCATGGCTTCTCTCTTTTCAACAGTGCACCACCACGCTGCTGCTGCTGCTATTGCTTCTGTTTACCGACAGAGTAAACAAAGTAAGTCAGCGATGTCAGATTATGGAAAAGAATTGGGGTCAAATTAAAAGCAGCAGCCGAGCGTGGCCAGCTTCCAGTATTTTTCCCTCCTCATTGAGTCAGTGATAGTTTGTTTTCAGACGTGTTAGTGGTTTTGTGCCACTGTTTATATGTCTAAACCATGAGCTTCAGGTTGGACGTAATGCTTTAGCAGCTTTTGACAGGGATGGGCTGAGATCTGTTGAACAAAAACAGCAATGAATCTTAAGTTGGAAGGAAACGTCCTTAGCCCTTTCCAGCCATTGGTTTTTAATCAAAATTACCTTGTAATTGGTGTGTTTGATGAGATTAGTTTGAATAAAATCAACCCCCATTCCCGTTCCTAACAGGATTAAGCAGAATGAAAAGCAGCTTGGGAAAAGGGTTCATTCGAAAGTCCAAGCATGAGAAATGGATGGAAATGCTATAGTTTAAATAAAGAAAAAAAGGAAATGAACAAAAAAAAGTAGACTTGTTGGGAATGCAAATCACCGTCAATCCTATTTTATGCTAATCAAAGAATAGCAAAACATTTCAATGTATTCCTGTCTTGTTATAGGCAGGCTAAGAGCTTCTAAATCCCTACCATTTACCAAATTAAACTAATTTAAAGTGCTTCCAAAAGGCACATCTGTAGGCTGACGTGGGTCCAAGCCTTTGAGAGTGGGCTTTCGCTAGGCTT
Source organism: Danio albolineatus (assembly GCA_903798035.1). Classification (NCBI taxonomy): domain Eukaryota; kingdom Metazoa; phylum Chordata; class Actinopteri; order Cypriniformes; family Danionidae; genus Danio; species Danio albolineatus. The sequence goes on from CAIGQQ010038251.1 coordinate 3,403,392, forward strand.
TCTACGTCCCATTGATCCTTGAATAGTCATGCCTGTCAGGCAGCCATATCAACCATTATCATTCTAATTTTACTGCCTTTCTTGGTCCCTAATCTAATTTGCAATGATGCCTGAGCATTTCGCGAGGCCACAGCACTTTCTTCAGAATTTCAACAAGGGCATTAAAGCCCCTCAATTTACATTAATGAAGTGCACATTTAATTAAGGGGGAAAAGAGGGGGAATGGAGGGTTCTTGAAGATCAGCAGTGACTTGAGGAAGATCGGGTGTGCAGGGGAGGAACAAACTCTCACAACCAAAAGGGCGTCCTCCTGCTATTGGGTGTCTGTGCTTGCTGAGTCTCCAATGAGCTTTTTGGCAAACAGCGATTGTTGTCAAATCACTGGGCTTGCATTCTGTGGAATTCAGATGATTGTTGTTTAATACTGTTTGTCAGTGCTGAGAGTCACTTCTAGTAATTCAGATACTTTCTGAATGCAAACTGATACTTTTTGTATTAGCTACAGTGCATGACAGTATGGCTGATTCTGCCACACACACCCCCACACAAAAAGTCTGACACCATTTAAAGGTTTTAGGTTGGTATATGGTATAGTTTATACTTATGAAGGCTGCATTTGAATGCATACACATTTAACATAGTAAAATTGTCAAATATTCTTGCAATTTCAATTCACTGTTTTTTTGTTTTTCTATATTTAAAAAATGTAATTAATATCTGAGACATCAAACCTCAGTTTTCAGCAGCAATTTCTTCAGTTTTTGGTGCACATGATCCATCAAATTATTCTGATATGCTGAATTGGTGCTCAAAAAGAAACATTGAAGTATTATTATCAATGTTGAAAACGGTTGAAAAATGTTTTTGGGGAAATATTTTTAAAAGGACAAAAGCACTTAATATATTCATTCATTCATTTTCTTTTCGGCTTAGTCCTTTTATTAATCACGATGCCCACTGTGACACCTAATATATGTGATATCTTAAAAAAGTAAATTTAATATATTTATTTATTGGTTATCAGCCATATCATTAAAACATTGCAGCAATATTTGTATACTGTTTCTAAATGAAAATAGAAACATGAAAAATTGTTATTCTCATTTAGTTCATACAAATACATAAACTGAAGAAAACCTTTAATCATTTTTCTAAAAAAAACTTCTCAAGTTTGAACTATATTTATTAATCATTTAACAAGATTAAATATCCAAATATGTATGTATCAATATATATTCATATATGTATGTATTAGGTATTTAATTGATATAGTAATATTTAAGTGTCCTTTTCAGCAGAATTCCCTGCAGTGGTAACATCACAAGCACCAACAAGTCTCCAAAACATTTGCAGAACATAAAAAATGAATATGCATTATGAATGATTAGATGAAGTAATATTACATCTTATTGTCAATCATCCCTATTTTTGCAACCTGTATACCGTAAAAATTTTATTTGTCATGTGATTCTTCTGTAACTTATTTGTTATTGACAGATACTATTGAAAACATCACTATTCCCTATCACACAGGCCAAGGTAGAGCACAAGAATGCATCCATTATGGACTACAATGCTTTCTACACCCCGGGCGGTGGGACATCTAGGGGCTAGCTGTTGCTTGCAAACATTCCACAGCGAAATATGCCAGTCACAAAAAATGTTTTCAAAAAATTGTTGAATCAGTGATTCAGCAACTTTTTTGCAGAATGTTGTGTTAAAAAACAAAGCTCATTTTTAATCCAGAGCACAGACTTGTTCTCTTTCTTAAGCACAGATTTGGCTGAAGTGGCTCTCTTTTCTTTTCAGCCGTTCTGTGTTAGGACGTTTCACAGGAATAGGGGAGGCTGGCCAACAGCGGTGACCCAGGCCCCTCAGAAAGGGGAAGGCCAGACTCAGTTTGGGTGGCACAGACAAAACATGTTTTCAGAGCGAGTCTCGGTCTCTGTGGAGGGACAGCGAGAGGGGGCGGACCCGGGTCTCAGTGAAACAATCTCGCTACTTTAATGTGAAAAGGCAAAGTTATAAATTCATCTATTTGCTCTCTCCTGACCCTGCCTTTCACTCAATCCCCTGCTGGGACGGCTGAGTCAGACACAATGCATTAGCCTGTCACAATATTGAGAAAAATTGAAACCAGGAAGAAAGACCACCAGATGCTTTATTGTCTTTGCAGTTTCCACATAATTAGCTGGGAAGAAAAGTCAGTGGTCTGGTTGCAGCGCTCTGAATGAACTTGAGGACGGCAACACAGCCCAGTTGTATGATCCATTCTGGCCGGCTTTTCCCTTCCTCGTCTCCTCCTCCCTTCCCCTCAACACGGCAGCGCAAAGTTTAACTGTGCGTGACAGATGGCCGTGAAATTGGTTAACACACAGCACACCAGGCTGTCTTAAGACAATTCAGCTGGCCCACACTGACAAGCGGTGTAGCTGAACAGATTAGGAGAATCAATCCGTTAACACCTCGTGGCATTAAGTTGGGCTTGCTGCTCGAAAAACGCTCCTCAGGCAGTTTGTAAAAGTGCGTCATTTGTCATTATTTAAAATCCAATGCGAGCCACAATCAAAGAGGCATTAGACTGGCTTGATGATGCATAAGTGGCTTTTGATTTGCCACGGCAAAAGTCACTTAATTTTCAGTGTGCGGACTGGAATATAGAGAAACTGGTTAATAATTATGCAGTGTTCGGTTAAATTATCAGTTGCGAGTGATGTAGATTAGTGGTTAAAATCTGCATTTGTTTATGCATGTTTGAAACAAATTTAATTAGTTGAGTTTTAATATTTGGATTTCAGAGCTACTTTATGTAATGCACAATATTCTCTTTCCAAATGAGTTTTCAGCTGAGTGGTATTGATATCAAGTTGTGTGAATACAATTTTCTCTGTTTTTTTTAACATTAAAAGACTTTCATCTTTCATTCTTATATATGTTTGATATTTAGAAACCTCTGAAAAGCACAGAAGCTTGAGCAAATCTCAAAATCAATATGATTTTTTATATTTTACATCATAATGTTGTTATGCTTATATTCACTGGAAGCATTTAGAATAGTTTTCATTATTAAAATATAAACAGATGTAATAGTATTGAATACAATTGTTTTGCTAACCTAAAGGTAAACAATAAAACTAATAAAAATAAATAATTTTAAATAAAAAAAAATATCTTTTTAATATTGAAATTTAGATTTTATTTTCATAAAAGTTTTATTTCAACATTTCCATTCAATTTAAACTTTAACAAACTTATTTAATTAAACAAACAAAACATTTGATAAACTTATAGACATTGTTAAAATCTAATACAAATGATTCAAAACAGTAGCTCACATGCCTCTAAAATATTATACTTTCTAATTAGGACTGCACAATATATCGTTTCAGTATTGATATTGCAATGTGCGCATCTGCAATAGTCGCATCACAAGATATGCAATGTTGGATTTGTTGAATAATGTTGAATTTAAATGATTTATGCAAAAAAGATTGTCTTGTTTCTAGTCCAAATTTCAAAGCGTAAACATGATCATTTCACTTACTCCCACTCGCAGATCATTTTAATTGTTTCTAAGAATTACTCTTAATTTTGACTTACTTCTGAAGGTGAAACAAAACAATATTTTCTCTAAGATTAAAAAAAAAAATTGTATTGGAAGCGAGACACAGCAAAGTAAGAAAAGCATTTTTTGCATTTGTGATTTCGATTTCTGTAGCTGAATACTCAGAATACTCATCAGAACACTGTCAAGTAGTGCTTTTCAAACCATCTTGTTAAACTGTATTCATATTGCAATATTTATCACAGACAAATAAAATCACAATTTATTAAATTACTACCTCTAATAAATTAAAACTACTCTCTCAGTGTTTTTTTCTACAGCTTGAAAGGCAAAACAGAACAGAAAAGGTTACAGACTAAAGTTGTTTTCTCACTTAATCTCTGATGCACATTTTCACAGTGTCCATCTTCTGTCGGTCACTTGCAATTCGTTTGAAATGAGACTCTTGTTGGCCCTATAAGCTTCACCACCCCTTAGCCCTGCACAAAAGCACAGAACTGGGAGGCAAAGGAAGTGAAGAGAGAAAGGCCACCTTCAGTCTATGTGTGCATGAATCGTAGAGATCCATTAAATCTATTTCACCGGCTTTCCTTGGTACTCCATACATAAGCACCCAGCCTAAATTCCCCCCATAGTGACTCAGTGAAAGGGAGCAGGGATGAATAGCACACTTTATTGGAGCATGCCATGAGTGGTCAAACAGCAGTGGCGGGCCCATTCTTCGCCCCTTCAGGCCATTATTAAAAAGGGCTTTACGGAGCCTTGTAAAAGTGTTCTCTCCTCAGGGGGCCTGCATAATAAAAATCGAAGTCAAATTAAAGCCCCGCGGAGCAAAGAACTGTGGGTGGGCTTCCTCCAAGAAGCTGTGCTGATGTCCCATTCCCACCACTTGTGGCACGACCTCAGTCAGGACACTTTTATGTGGCTGACAGCTTCATGAAGGACAAGAACACAGGCTCGTACATGGCATGAAATCGGCCACAAAAGCAGAGTGAACGGATGAACAATTCCCAAGCAGGATGTGATCACAGAATAACTGGGCGGCAGAGGGAAAACAAATGTCATTTCTACCTGCGTTTAGGACTCTCTTATATGAGAAAATGCTGTGGTCAGAGGAGGAGCCAATCTGTCGGAGGGATAGGGGGTGAAGTTTTTAAACCGGGTGCAAATGCCTGGTTTTGAAGCAAAGTCAATGAATAAATCAGGGCTTGGTAACAGTACTGGCATAATGGCTTGTGGAGGTTTTGAATATGTTAAAATGTCTTTTCAGGGGCCAATGTAGGACTGGTCCTTTGCAGCTGTAACACTTTATGGACAATGACCACTCAACAGATGGGAGTCATGGGGAAAAAAGAGCTCAGTGTTCCTTAGCTAAGGAGAATTCCGCCCCCAAATCCCCTCAACCATCCCACCGACTTGGCTGTATGCCCCCGCAGGTGTCCCGTGGCACAATAAAAATGCAGTAAAATGAGCAAGTTGGTTCAGTTAAGTTGATTTTGTTATGAATAAAAAAAAAAACGTTTCTGCTGGCTGCACCATTTTAGGTTATTTATCAGTATTAGTTCATATTACATATTCACTTGTGCATGTTACACTGAAAAAAGGGTAGAGAAAATTGCTACACTGAATTACAAACAAATGGCATGTGGCAAGTAACATTAAACAGGAAATAATAAAGCAAAAAAAGTGTACAGTCAGTAATTTCATGGTCAATTTACAATTTAAAAAATGCTATTTACAATTTACTTTTCATTCATATACCCTTTCATACAAAGTTCATATTTTGATAAAGTTTGTTACTGTATATCATCTTATAATATTTTTAAGGAATATTTATTTCATTTTTATGTAGAACATACAAACAGAATTTGATCATAATTGATTTTTTATTTTTGTTTTTTTTTCTCTTGATTTACATGATTCAATTCAATTCATCTTTATTTGTATAGCGCTTTTACAATTGTGTCAAAACAGCTTTACATGGATTATAAAAAAATTTAACTGTGTCAGTCCAGTTTTCAGTGTTTCAAGTTTGTTTTAGTTCAGTTCAGTGTGGTTTAATATTCACTGCTGAGAGTTTAAACACTGAAGAGTGATCCATCGGTGTGCAGCCCTACAAGTCTTGAACCATGCAAACCAGTGGCGACAGTGACGAGGAAAAAACTTCACCAATTGGCGAAAGTGAAGAATTAAAAAACTAAAAAAGGCTCAGTTATATACATGACAACATCTCAAAGTCTTTTGCCTAAAAAAACACTCTTTAAATTTTTTTTGAAAACTTTACCATTAAAATTTGTGTAGTAGGATAATTTCAAGAAGTCATATTTAAATAATTTAAATTATTTTAAGGAAGTCGTGTCAGAAACAGAAAAAAAAAACACCAAAACTTTTTTAGTACATTTTTGTTATTTAAACACCCTTAACAGATTATCAGTTAGCTAAAACTAATGTTAAAGGCACAGTATGTCATTTTTGCCAATTTTGTAAAAAACAAACAAACTAAAGGACGCATATTCACAACGAACAAAAGCATAGTTTGATGACGCTATGACACATCATGGACATTATGCAATTCTAGGAGTTCATGGACAACTTATTATCATGGTAGTATGAAGCAGAGTAAAGTTCATTGAGCACTAAATCCTAAATTTTTGCACTTTAAAAATGTTTAATTGTCAATCTCAAAGAACTTGTATCGGGGTTGATTTTTAAAAAAAAGTATTTTTTAATTAATTAATTTTTTTATTGCATCCATAAAGTGTTTGAGAGGTATTTTGACATTAATTTGAAGTCAAAGCTAAAATCCAAAATGCTATCACTTGCAGCACAGAGCATTTGTGACTAACATAGGGCACAATATAAAGACAGAATTGTTAAGAAGCAATGTAGCCTACTGTATGCTGAGTTCAAATGCAGCACGAAAGCAGTGGAGCTTTTATTATGCCACATTGGACTGCTTCTGGTTCTTCCAATCTTGATCATGTGGAGAAGAATCAGCACTGTTTTATAATTTTATCATTTTCCTGCATAGAGAATTATGAAGTGGTTACCTCCATCAAATTTTGTACGATCTCCGCCTTTTGGAAATGATGTATGACATCATTAGCACAGTCACACATGACACTGTCTTAAAATTGCTTGTTTCTCTAGATTTGAGCATTCTTTGAAACATCTGGGATACAGAAGTCAAGAAAACCAATAACAGTGTTCTAGTGGTTTTTAGATATTTCAATGTAAACAATTTACATATTGGGCCTTTAAGTGTGTGATCAATCTCATCTTCTGGGTTTAAATCATACGTGCATGCTTTATATGCTGTATTAAAGGGATACCTTTAGAATTGAACCTGTTCACTTTCTGCCTATTGAGATTCCTCAAGTGCTTTTTGGGCTTGTGAGATGGTTGGACATTCATTCAGAAATGACTTTTTCATCTGTGTAATCTCTCACCATGGAATTATCCTTCAGATATGCATAAGACGTGTGAAATCTGTAGCGTTGATGCCACATAAAGGCTGATCTCAGGTGCTGAGACTTAGAGAGGCTTATATTGAAGTAATTTAGTTATTGCTCCTTCTGAGCTAGATTTAATTTCTCACAAGTGTTTCCTTGCTCTCTCCTGAATCCATATTTGCTTTTAAATGCTATTTGCCTGTAGAATATTAATGTGCATGCGAATATTAATGTGGATTTTCAGCAACCAAATCAAAAAGCCGTATGTATTTCACTTTTATAACCGAGGGCCTTATAATTTGCGGTCTTATAATCGTAACTAATGGTTTAAGAACTTGCTCCATCAAGCGCAATTTATGCATCCATCTTGAGCACATTCCAGCTCTCTTTCAAAATTGATGAACATAATCTATCAAGCCGCCATTCCTCTGTAATTACAGACGCAGATCTAAATTTACAGATCTATAATTTCTTCATAAAAATGGTAAATAATGTTTACCACCATTGAAATCTAGTTTGTCTGCCTCTGTTATGAAATTTGAGGTCTTAAGCGTTGTCATTAAACAGTATTCCTATTTTTCATGGTCAGCTAGGGCAGGAGAAATTTAGTTTATGCCTCACATCTTGAATAAATGGAGATTTTATAGAGAAATGCTATAGCTGTTGGGTAAACAGCACAATAAAACCACACTAGCATACGCTCAAGCACCAAACATAAATTAATAAAAAAATTAATATATAGATTGTGTGTATATATATATATATATATATATA
>CAIGQQ010038251.1:3411282-3426567 GCA_903798035.1 Danio albolineatus
TATATATAGTATTTTTGTGCATGTGAAGTTTTTGGGATGAGATACATTCATGCTCATTTTACATTGCTTTTTTGTTTCATAGTTCCACTGAAATTCCTCTGGAAGTCTGTAATAATCTGTTTGAAAACATTCCACTGTGATGACTTGCCCTTATATAACCACATGCCTCACCACAGGTAAGCATTTTTTGTTAGTTTATGTACTTTTTTTTAATAGGTGATTTGATTTATTTATTATGGAAAAGCATATTTTTGTAGGTGCAGCTTTATAGCATTTGACTGTAAAGCAAATTACTTTAAACAAAATCCATACTGGCATAAACATAACGTTAACTAGTTTTTATTGTTATCTGTATCTGCCTGTAAGAAAATGTATTCTTGTGCTTATTTTGTTTTTGTTTTTGTAGTCATTAGACTATTGTTATGGGCTTTCAAAAATAATGGGCCCTATCATACACCTGGCGCAATAAGGCACAAGATGTGTTTGATTTTTTTGTTTGTTCCTATTTTATTCATTAGCTGGAAATTAGAACTGAATTTAGAAATAGTTTTGAAACACTTAATGAAATTACAGCACTGTTTCCTTATCCACAAAAGTAAAGGAATAAAGTAAAGAGTAAAAGTAAAGTAAAGAGAAAGTAAAGAGGCTGAATGGAGGAGGCTCATTCTTTATCCTCATGCAAATAGTTTTCTTGCTTGTGAAGCGTTCAGTTTTTCCACTTACAAATTCTGCCATGTAAACAGCAAATGTGCCATGACGTACTGCAGCTGACTCTTAAAAGGAATGCGAAATGAGATTCTGATTAGTTTATTGCATGTTATGCTTAAAACACACTCATAACTCATTAGCAGAATAAGCACAACCCTGTTAGACCATGCGCCAGGGTGTAGAACGTATTTTTCCATCCTTAAAATAGCAAAAGTGGATTCGGACATGCCCTTGATACTTTTGTGCAATGTGCTTTAGACTTTGTGCCTAGATCATTAAAATAGAGGCCAAGGAGTTAATGATTTTGTTAAAAATTTGCATACTGGTGCATCCCTACTGTCAATATCCACTGAAATATTCCATTTATTACAATTTTCTTTCTATTTTAAAATGTTTGCATACATGCAACAAGGTGATCAAAACAGCATATAGTCAAGTGTTTTGAGACACCAACAGTATTGTTTAAATGAATGGACAAAATGTTTGAAAAATTCCTGTTTTTAGTTGAAAACAGTATTGCGTAAATGCCTCCATAGGCTCCAGTCTCTACTGATATATGGCCGATTTGCATTTTTAAGGCTGTGGAGGACATTGAAGTTAATCACTTTGCATTTGGTCAGGTGGCTTTCTGCCTTAATCACACTGAAATGGGTAATGATATTTTCCTCCCCTCTCAAATAAGGGAGTCACTGCCCAAGGTTGAAATTAGGGTCCTTGTTCTTAGAGGACAAATCTAGTTCACTCTTTCTGGTGCGTGATTGTCTTTGGTCTGAATTATTTTTAACCAAATTAGTGTGCATGTACACTTGGATGATATGGGAGTTTTTTTTTTTTTGGAATCCCATTAAAAGCAACATCATTACCGCAAAACTCTGCGTAATGATATGCAAAATGGTTGACAGTGTTAAAGGTTTGGTTATTATATGCATTAAATGCTGATTTTTGATTGCAGCGGTGAATTGGATTAAGGGCTAGGGGTTTCTAAACAATGCATGAGAGTAAATGGCTTAAGCACACACAACTCTACCTCATGGTTTGCATTATTTATAGGCAAGGAGAATTGAAAGACAATTAAAACCTTATTATGGGAAAAGAAAACTTCAAGTGGATCACATATACTGTATGATATCATAGATATTGCCATAAAGTCCTGTAAAATAAACACATTCTAATTGCAGTGCATGTTGCTGTGCATGCATTACAAAAGTGACTTTTTCATTCACTTATATTACGCATATAATAGTGGATGATTTTATATTAAAGTGGATAGCTAACAAGTCATTATGCGCCAATCTTTATGAATAATTTTTGAGATATGTTGACCAATTGTATTTTTTTGTGTGCCCCTAAACAAAATAAAATAAAAATTGCAAAAAAATAAAATAATTTCAGATAACATTTTTGTTTAGTTTATTGTAAATATAATTAATATAATATAATACAATACAATACAATACAATACAATACAATACAATACAATACAATATAATATAATATAATATAATATAATATAATATAATATATGGGCCTTACGGTGGCGGTTTCCCCACAAGTCCAAAGACTTGCGCTATAGGTGAATTGGGAAAGCCAAATTGGCCCTAGTGTATGGGTGTGTGTGGATATTTGGAAGTGTGTGGAAGGGCATCCGCTGCGTAAAACACATGCTGGATAAATTGGCGGTTCATTCCGCTGTGGCGATCCCGGATTAATAAAGGGACTGAGCCAATAACATGAATATTAATTAATTTATTAGTTTTATGAACATTTTTTTCTCTTCATAACCCCTAGATATTTATGCCATTTTTAAAAACTTTAATTCAAAGGCAAGTATATAGTATTCCATCTATGCCAAAGCCTTACCTAGCAAACCTGAGTTATTAAAATCAGCTCTTCTTTAAAAACCTTATCCCTCACCCTCCTCCAATTTGGCTGAGATCTAGTTATTATCCAATCTCCACACACTTGATTAAAGAGCAGGCCTGCATGACTGTCACCCTACCCGACGTGACATCTCCCTTCCGGGCCACCGTCTGACTTGCGGCCCCTCTCTCTCCTGTACACCGTTTGGATCATGTGACGGGGATTATTAATGGCCGCCGTCTCTCTGCCACTTGACACAGTGCTCCAGCTGTCAGTGGGCTCGTGGGCCGTATGATTCTGGCGCTGGTGCGGTGCCAGTCCTGGGTCTGACCCATCCGTCACTGTCAGCGGCAGTTGGGTGATGAATGGACCGGGGAGGCACGGCGAGAGGATCCATACTCACCCACGTCTCGCTTGCTCCTCTCGAAGACGTCCTCGTGCCAGCTGAGGCCTGCATGGCCTTGCACTCCCTAACCCAACCTTGATTACTTAAACCAGCTGCTTGTCTTTCACGGAGTTTGGTTTATCCTCCCTGTGCATTAATTGTCACTTCTCTGCCATTTACCCTTGACATGATAAGTCTTCTGTTCTGTTGTTGTTATTATTAATAATGCAGTTTTTTGGTGTAAGAAACAAAACTAAATTAAAAGCAAGTTCCAAATGGAGCCATTTACTTTTCTCGAACTATCTGAGATCCATATTTACCTTAATTTCACAAAGGAGCCCTGCGGTTGTAATTGTATTAGTAATTATTCTTATAACTGGGTTATAAGGAGCTAACTGCTGTCACTGAGGGAAGCGACAGCTTTCGTTGCTAAAAGGCAATTCATTTCTAAACTGAAATCTAATTAGAGGCCAATGCTTAGAAGAGAAATCTTTTCTGGTGATAATCTTATTTGCCAGCATTAACATACCAGCTGTGGCTGATGTTTGCCCATTATGACAAAATGTTTGCACACACTTTTGTAGTAATAGGAAGTGCACACACACTTCTCTTGTTGGGCTTGATAGCGAGCTAGTCATTCACCCTCAAGCATCTGTTCATCTTTTGCTTTCAAGGCTTTGGACAGGTTTGGATTAGAGGGTATCTTATTCTTAAAAGGACCCAAAAATGACATTTCTGTCATTAATAACCCTCATGTTAATATAACCCAAAAGATCTTCATTCATTTGTGAAAAACAAAGCAAGATTTTTGTTTGGATAAAATCATCGTCAATAAGGATAATGAAAAGTTCAAACCTGAAAATGGTATGAAGAACATCGTCAAAACAGTCCATGCAACCTCAACTGTACTGTTCAACTTTAATTTTGTTAAGCTACCAGGATACGTTTGGATCATTTACCAGCAGAGTCATGCTATTGCACGCAGTAGGAACAGGTATACTACATAGATATGTCCTGTTGGTACATTATTTGAGCAGACTTTGCTTTTCCAGTTATCATGTGTGGTAATGTGTAGATACTGTATGTTATTTGGGGAATACCCACGGATGAGAATATTGAGTTATTATAAACTTTGACTGTGGGAGACGAGTGCAAGCTAGTCAGTGATGCGTAGTATTGCTCCTGTGCTGTGATTGCCACAGCTACAAAAGAATGGGTTTCATATCACAGCAGTTTCCACGTCTAGTGTGAAAGTCACTTCACATGCAGTAACTACAGCTAGAGGGAGAGAGTGCAAATGCCATTAAAAAAAAGTTTGGTTCATTCCTGCCTATTTATCCACAAGCAAACAGTTTAAAGTGACATCTAGGCAGATGGTCTACACTCACATCCAGTTTGTGAATGGATTATTCTTTTGAGCTAGTTCTGGGTTGAAACAGTTTACCAAATTAGACTGAACTGTCTGTAAAGTTTGTGGCTTGAGGCAGCATAAATTTACAAGATCAATCAAAACTATTCGTTGCAAATAATCATGAATGTCAGAATGAATAAAACTCACTTTTGGACATGACCAACAGACACTCCTACTTGAAATAAACCAATATGATTGTGTATATGATCCTTAAGTGATAGATTTGTTAATTCATTCAGCCCTTCAATTGCTCCAACAGTGACAGAATCCAAGGAAACAGTTCCTACTTGGATACTTTAAGGATGCCTTAAAGGGCACCTTTGATGAAAAATCTACTTTTTAAGCTGTTTGGACAGTCATATGTGTAGTTATAGTGTATAGACGGTCATTTTGGGGTGGTATAAACACACCCAGTCCTTTTTTTTCAATTTAACAGCATAAAAACGGTGGACCAATTGGAGCGGTTTTGAGATCGACCGCAAATTGACGTAGGAGTGCGGTCCCCCCGCCCACCGAATTGATTGACAGCTGCGTATTAACATGTCTCCGTAGTAACGTGTATAATCATATCAACAAGACAGGACGTGCGCAAAACAACCGGGAATAAAAGGTCTGTTCAGTTCGGGAAGGTCATTAATCATCATCGAATGTGATCTAGAGTGAGTTTCACAAGTTTAACACGTGTTTAAAACAGTGCATGTTTGTAATGAACTACAGCCATTTACTTCAGCTTTACTTCATCACCACAGCCGCGTGTCAGCAAAAAATACGCTTTAATCTCGGTTTGTTGACATTAAATCAGGTTTATTTAGTACATTAACATACAGATATCCATACAGCAGTGGAGATTAAACCCGTATCCTTTCACATTTGCTTGCAAATCAGTGCGAAGCTCAACGCGCGCTGTGTGTGTGTGTGTGTGTGTGTGTGTGTGTGTGTGTGTGTGCGCGCGCGAACGAACTCTGTTACTGCATTGAGTGTGTCTCATCGTTGCAACTCCTTAACAAACACATTAAACAGTCTTTGGTAAAGTTCTTACTGTTGTTTTTCTCAAACGTAGTGAGATCTGCTTCTTTCAGATCTGTTCCTGTTGTGTGTCTGTGTGTCTGACACAGCCGAGGGCGGAGATTGAGACACGCTGACAGGAACGGTGGGCGGGGAGGACTATTCTTAAAGGGCTAGCGCCAAAAACCGCAAAAATTTGTTTAGGGCTATAATGGAAGGACTTTAAACAGCTATAATTAATAATCTGATGGGTATTTTGAGCTGAAACTTTACAGACAAATTCTGCTGACACAAAAGACTTATATTAAATATAAAAAAAGGGGTCATGTATGTGCCCTTTAAGATACTCAATGCAGAAAGCACAACCATATTGTTATTTTGTCATAAAGGCTGTATTTCCCATCACAGTTCAGTAGGTATTGGAAAAGTGACTGCTTAGAGTGGTTCTTTGTTTAAAGGTGACAGAAATGTCTGCTGCTATTTTGTCTATTTTTTGTTTATTATTATTTTTCTAGCTCTAAATCAAGTTCTCAATAGAAAACATAACATATATAGTCATGAGTATGTTTAGTCCAGCACACAGCGTTGTTTGGAAATTGGTATTATTAGGTTCAGTCTTGAAAATTATTGTGTGTATGGTAACCAAATCAATTTATACCTATTTTTTGACCCAGACTAGACAAACCATAAGCACTGAACTACAAATGTAATTATACCATTATATCATTGGAGTCTGAGTTGTTAAAATACGTATTTAATTATATACTTTCATTTTATTGTTAGCACAATGAATAAAACCTATGAATAAAACCTATTTCGTTTGTTTTAGGGTTGATTTTTATTTATTTATTTATTTATTTATTTATTTATTTATTTATTTATTTATTTATTTATTTATTTATTTATTTATTTATTTATTCATAAAAAAAATCAAAAAGAGTAAATTCTTATATTTATTCTTATTTGTTTTTTGAACTACCTATTCACCACTGGATTTCCAGCAAAAAGTCCAGCATCAATTTTGACCTGTGAGTTTCTTTGAGACTTGCATATAAAAATAGATAACCTATTTTGGTAGAAATTAAGTACATTACTTTACATAGTCACTGGCATTGTGCTTTGTTCTAATTACATCTACTTATGATTTAAATGTTCACAAATGGGAAAACCTCATGAACACACAATGGATTTACACACTTTACATATGAATCTGAGTCTTGGAAAATAATTTGTGGCACATATGTACAGTATCCATGTGATTAGCTCAGTGACACAGATATGCTCTTCACACACTAGTAACAGCTCTTTAATGGAAGTCATCCATAAGAAACCAGGGGCCACAAGGGTGGGCCAGAGGAGGGCTCTGATTAATTCAAGTATGTCTGGCGTGGAGGGGCAGATTGGAAAGTTCCCTAGCGTGCCGAAGGGGGCCGGGCCAACGTGGTCATCCGGAACGGCCGGCATAGCTTCCCTGGGACCCCCGTTTCCTCTCCATCACTGTCAATAAGGCAAACTGCAGCCTCTTACATCATTTAATTTACTATTTCAATGATTACATACCTCATTGCCTTGCCATTGTTTGGCTGATTGATTTAATTAAGTTTGGATTAATCACGGCAGGTGATATTTAATGTTTCGGAAGAGTGTGGAGAATGAGAGGCCCGAGATGGAGAAAATCACTCCATGACACTTCACTGAACAGGAGGTCACGAGAAGATTAATACGCCGTATGGACAGGGGTTAAAAAATAAATTTCACTCATGTTCTGGCTCTTTGGTTTTCTCTGCTCTCTTCATTTTTCCCCATCTTGGGCCATTGGCCTCCCCACCCCATTCTTTACCTTTTGTTGATTAGTTCTCTCAGGATGTGAAGTGACGGTACACGGAGGTCGGATGAATTATGACGGCAGCCTTTCAAAGGTGACCCCAAGTGATGATCCTGTGATCTACATGTGAAGCGTTTTTCTCTCCGATCAGCCTCCTGATGCCTGTCAGCTCCCGTGCTTCTGTCTTGATGCCTGTATGATGTATCTGCATCACACGGGACAGGTCAGATGTGATAATGTGAAATTATTCCTGCATTTGACATGTCTGACAGTATAGAATATATGTTGAGCTCAGTGGAGTGTGCCGTTTTGTTAAATGGGTCCAAAATTGGCATTCAATCCACATATGGAGAACAAAACTGAACGGTTGGAGGTTACAGCAAATTATTGTTGATGGTTATGTTGTTTTCCAAATTTGCTGAGCTGTGAGATACCAAAACATCACTAATAGTGGTTAATTTCCTAAAGCAGTTTTTGGAGAGAATTCACACACAAAATTATTTAGTGCAATTAAAAGCAGAGGTCACTCCGAAAACAATTTAATTTAGCTACAATTCACTCTTCAGAAGAAGTTCTTTATTGTCATGTGTTTCCATAATAGTGTTACATGATAATTCTAATTGTTAAATGACAATATTAATGTGTTCAGCATGTGACGTAGAATGGCTGCAAATTAAATATAAGATAGAACCAATAAAGTAAGAGGTTATTAGGGGCACTGAAATGGAAAATTAACTGGTGACCAATATATAGGCTGATAAAAATAAGCATCTAGATATTTCTTTCCACGTACAGTATATGAAAGAAACTAGTCAAATCATCATAGCCAATAGTAGCAAAGAGTAACATTTTAAATGACAGTGGTAAGAAAGTAGTTATTAGAAAGGATCTGATCATAATATTGTGGATATGCTTGCATAAGCTCTGCAGTTCACCAGCATTATTTTGATAGATGAAGATTGCATTTATTTTAGACAATAGACTACATATCTGACAATGTAAGACTGTATAACTTTATAGAATAAATTTTAAGAATGGATGGTTTGGTATCATTCTAAACATTAATTTTATGTATTCGGGAGGTTATCTGCATCGTGTCATTCCCATATTGACAAGAAAATGTAATTAATACATGAACATGAATACAATAATATGTTCTTACATATAGCCACTTTAAAACATTAAAAAAATATATTGGTGGTTTGATTTCCAATGCAGTATTTCTTTAGCAATAAATTATAGTGATGCTTCTAATGATCCAGTTGAGATGCCTGTGCAATGCCACGCCAATGATAATACAGCACCTGTTACCAGGCAAGGGCAAGCCTATCCAGCACAGAACAATGGGAGGAGTAGCACAATCAGGGCCAGAGGTAAATTAAAAGGTTTGCAATGATCCTTTGATGAGACCACATGGCACAGCTAAATGGAGCAGTCTCTCCCTTATCAGGGTCTAAATCAGCCTCTTCATGAGGCACAGCGGCCCAAAACGCACGCCGGACTGCAGACAATGGCTCTTGAGGTGGTGCTGGGGGAATCCCTCGACTCGTGCCACAAATGTCCCCAGCTGCGTCGCCCTCTCATCAAGAAAGTCATCTTTGGCGTGCCGCTTATTGTGGCTTTACAAGGGAAAGCTTTGAATGTAATTATTTGTCCAGGGTTCTGGTATCATTAACATTGTAATAGGGCATCTGTCAGTGTTATACCCTGCTGCTCTAGTTAAACTTGATCCTCGTGCTTTCCTATCTACGCGCGATTCAGTCCATTAATTAACCTGCACCTCCATCCGACCCCTGGACTCCCGTTACGCGTCGCGTGTGACACGCACGCCACTCATTAACTCCTAATTTAAGTTAGATGTCTCATCCTGCCCTGTTTACCATAAACAAGCGTAAACACAATTCGGTGAAAGCAATATTGTGCTAATATGTATCAAAAGGGTCTAATGAGCCATGCAAATGATGTGTAATTTACGTTGCAGCAGCTACCTGTCATTTTTATTATGAATTAACTGGAAATCCTATCGTTATTTAATGCATATATCAAAAACAATTATGTTCATACATGTTTACAGAAGATGTAAAAATATACAAAATAATGTTCTCATGCATATTTGGAACAATAATTCTCTCTCAATAAAAGCCTCTCTGTAAGAATCTAAGTGCAGCCCCAAAATAATAATATAATAAAATATTAATTGTCATTTTTAATCTTCATACTTTTTCACTATTCTTCAAACCACTTGGTAAATAAAATGCGGTGCGATCACTTAGTTATTTATATATCTGAATAAGTATAGGTCAGATATATTTATTGTGTTGCTATATAATGATGGTGGTTTGTCACACTAAATGCTGTTTTGTCAAAAATTACTGCTGTAATGTTTTTGCTTTTAGTTTGTGTAGTTAGTTTTAATAATATTTGACTGACCCATACTCCAGTTGCACGTCATGTGTGATGCACAGTACATTATTCATTAACTCCTAAGCATTACAATATTCATATTCCCTTGTTTACCTCTTACAAGTGTAAACATGAGTTGGTGAAATTATTATTGTGCTAATATTTATCCAAAGACTCTAATGAGCCATGCAAAGATGTGCAATTCATGTTGCAGCAGCTACCTGTCATTTTTATTATGAATTAACTGGAAATCCTTTCTGTATTGAATGCATACACTACCGAAAACTACCTCAGAAAGTTTTGGGTCAGTTTTTTTTCATGTTTTTTTTCCAAAGAAAATTATTCTGTTCATCAAGGTGACATTTATTAAATGTAAAAAAAAGGTTTAATTGTTAAATACTTATTTATTTACTTTTATTGGATGCAGTTTCAAATGAAACTGTTACTCCAGTCATTATTGCTTTTATTACTATTACCATTAATAATTATAATATCAATGATAATTAATATAAGAGTGATTTCTGAAAGATCCCGTGATTCATCTTTAAAATCACTGGAATAAATTAATAAATTAAATTATAAACTACTTTTGAACAGTTATTTTGTAGTGCAATATCATTTTACAATTTAACAATTTGTACTGTATTTTTGATTAAATAAATACAGCCTTGGTGAGCAGGAAAAGCAAATCTTAAAACATTTTTAAAAAATCCTACTGACCCCAAAATTTTTACTGGTAATGTATATCAAAAACCCTTATGTTCATACATATCTACCATAATTTATACAAGGTGTAACAATATTAAATTAATATTGTCATGCATTTTAAGAACAATAAGCCTCTCTGTAAAGATCCCAGTGCATAATAATAAACCAAAATATTAATTGTCATTTTACTACATTTCGCTTTAAACCCATGGGTTTTACACATTTTGAGCAATACCATCCTAATTGTTTTAAATACAATAAAATGTACAATCACTTTTTTATTGATATATTTTAATAAGTATTGGTCACAGTATAGTGTGTGCCATTAAATTAGCTTTAATACTATAAACTGACCCATACACCAGTTAAACGTCATGTGTGATGCGCAGTACACCATTCATTAACTCTTAATTTAAGCATTACAATATTCATATTCCCTTGTTTACCTCTTACAAGTGTAAACATGATTCGATGAAATTATTATTGTGCTAATATTTATCTGAAGACTCTAATGAGCCATGCAAATGATGTGTGTAATTTACGATATACAGCAGCTACCTGTCATTTTTATGTTGTTTATGCGTTCAACAAAGACATTATTTCCAGATATATGGATATTGTAGTAGAACATCTGCATTTATAAACATGAGAATAGAGGCACGGTTTAGAAAAACAAAGCGCCTCCGAGGGAATATAGTCAGGATTGTTGTTGACAGCGCTTCATGACTGACGAGCTCTGGATTTGACATTCGTTGTTCAGCGGTGAAATATGGTTTTTCAGTTGATTATATGTCCATATAAATAATAGGTGAGGCCAGAATGATCATTAAATCATTACTAGGGTCCAAAATGTTCATTAAATCATTCCTAGGGTCTTTGTTTGTGTCCAGATGAACACACTTCTATGGGCCATCTGTTACTTGCGTCCTCTCTATTTTCTCCTCTGACTGCTGAAACTGCTGAAGCATGCATGGCTTGGCCCCGTCTCCTCATCACCATACAGTCATTACACATTTAATGTTCTCCAGACCATGCTGGGCTGTTAATAGTTTACTAAACGTACAGTTGTGATTGCTGCAAGATGTGCCTTGTTGTCATTGGAGTAAATAAATATTGGTTGTAATTGAAAATATTCCTTTTTATTTACAAGGCGTCATTACATTTCCATGAAACTGGTGCCTTTTTTGCTTTAATAAGGGGACTTTTACACTATATTTAATGATTTTATTTTAAAAATTGCATTGTACCAATTAAATATATTTTAATATTTGCATTACATTATAACTTCGTAATATATGTTTATTTTCAACTACAAAATTCTCTGATAATCTGTTGATTAAATTCTATTGTCCATTATAAGTTATAATCTATTATAAATATCTAAATATTCAAATTGTACTCTTGCAAAATAGTAAAGCCAAAGCCAGTAAAGCTAAAATAAGCTTTGTTACTTAAC
This sequence comes from Danio albolineatus, assembly GCA_903798035.1. Lineage (NCBI taxonomy): Eukaryota > Metazoa > Chordata > Actinopteri > Cypriniformes > Danionidae > Danio > Danio albolineatus. The sequence goes on from CAIGQQ010038251.1 coordinate 3,423,044, forward strand.
ATATGTTAAATTAATATATATAACAAATTAAAAAGATATTTTATAGCAGCCAGATGCAAAATATATTGAAAAGACATATACATCTATAGTTGCAAAAAAGTCCAAAAACTAAAATAAAATGAAATAAATCATAATTAATTAAAACTATATATACAAAAAGGTTTTATAAATTTAAAATAAATCAATAAAATACCAATTTAATATGTATATATTTTTAAATTACATATATAATTAATAATTCAAATAAAATGCCAATCATTCATTCATTTTCTTTTCAGCTTAGTCCCTTTATTAATCCGGGGTCGCGACAGCGGAATGAACCGCCAACTTATCCAGCATTTGTTTTTTTACGCAGCGGATGCCCTTCCAGCCGCAACCCATTTCTGGGAAACATCCATACATTCTCATTCACACACATACACTACGGACAATTTAGCTTACCCAATTCACCTGTACCGCATATTTTTGGACTGTGGGGGAAACCCGAGCACCCGGAGGAAATCCACGCGAACACAGGGAGAACATGCAAACTTCACACAGAAATGCCAACTGACCCAGTTGAGGCTCGAACCAGCGACCTTCTTGCTGTGAGGCGACAGCACTACCTACTGTCCCACCGTGTCGCCCAATGCCAATCTTATTATTATTATTATTATTATTATTATTATTATTATTATTATTATTCATTAATTTTCTTTTCAGCTTAGTCCCTTTATAAATCTGGGGTCGCCACAGCGGAATGAACCACCAACTTATTCAGCATTTGTTTTTACGGGCTTGTAAAAAAAGGACTTGTGGACTTTGGACTTGTGGGGGAAACCGGAGCACCCGGAGGAAACCCACGCGAACACGGGGAGAACATGCAAACTGCACACAGAAATGCCAACTGACCCAGCCAAGGCTCGAACCAGCAACCTTCTTGCTGTGAGGCAACAGCACTGTTTTTACCAACTTGCTGTGCATTTCTTCTGTTGTGTTTTGACCAATTTGCTGCGCGTTTCTTTTGTTGTTCGTGTTTTGACCAATTTGCTGCGCATTTCTTCCGTTGTCTGTGTTGTGACAATTTGCAACAGGTGTGCTGTCAAATTGATCAAGATCGTTTCTTAATTTGCTGGTGTTTTTTGTTATCGCACGTGCTTTCTTAAATTGCAGCGCGTTAACCTCTCTCGGCCACCATACACAGGCCTTAAAAACGCATGAAAATGATAAATTATAATCCAGACTCTGCATTACAAATCCTGCGATGTGACTATTGCGAATGATCAAATTGCAGTGTTGATTCTGAAACGATATATTGTGCAGCCCACGGCATCAATAAACTGGTGTGTGGTGTGTGAAGTAAATGAATTATTTTGAACATTGTCGTGTGTGTGTGAAACTTCAAAAATGCGAGGGAAAACTTTTTCGTTTTTGACTACGTTGTTATCGTGTAAACGTAGCCTTACTTGAGAAATAAAGGTAAAAAAAATTGCCCCCCAAAACAGACTGGAAACAAATTCCTGAGTTTAATCTCAAAATAACGATTATGCACCCGTATGTGAATAACTTTGAATGTGGAATCGAGGAGGAGGAGGATACATTTTGGGATTAATTTAAAGCAGCGGCAGGCGGTGAGATGGCAGAAAACAGAGCATTTACACAACACGACTTGAGAGATTACAATATATGTGTGCATTTATATTGCCTCCTTTGGTGTCTCCTAAATTATTCATATCATCCAGATCAATTCAGTCAAATTGTGCCGTGTGACGGAGGTCGTGCATCTAACGGGGCTTTTTCTCTGCCTTCATCTCACTGTAATACAGATCTCTCTCCCTGCCAGAGCTGTTTTGTAAATGACCCGCGCTTGTGTTGACATCCATATGTGCGTTTACTGCATTCGGCTTTGTTTTGCGAGCACACGAGGTGACGGTTGTTGAGTAGAGAAAGGACCTGAAGCACTTTCCATATTGTTTGATAGACATGAATGAAAGCAGTCAGATGGAGGACTTATTTGCAGAGAGATGATGTCTAATGGGGTGAATCGTTTAAATGGGGTGTAATGTGAGGTGACGGCAGTTCCAGCCTGTGAGTTAGATAAATGTAACGGTACCGGGAATAACATTAACACTTGACAAAGCTGCATTGGAGAGTATATGAATGGTGAAATATGTACATGAAACGGAGCTTTGTTGATAATTCTAACAGCACTGGAGAAGACGATTGTCTGATTATCATGTCAGAAAGACCGTTCACATGGGACAAAATATCAATATGCTGATATATCAAGATAATTTCGGTCGCGATAAATTATTGATACTCTGGTGCCAAGTGTCGTTATTCATCTAAAAGTACAAAAGATCTGAATTAATTAATCCGTCTTAGACTGACTGCAGCCGTTTACCGTTTTGGCTGCAATACACCCAGTCGCCACCAGGCACTTCCCGTAATAACAGATCAACAATACATCAGAGATGTGCCGGCGTCAAAAATACTGACCAGATGAGCCATTGCAATGGTGAAAATCTCAGGCATATGGATACTTGCTTCTGTGCAAGCTGGACCAAGGTATTTTTGTGTTTCAGACATCTCGACTCTCCTGAATCTTCCAGTAGTTTCCCCCTCACAGACCTGCTTTCAGTTCGCCTGATGTCAGTGCTGTGAGACTTCAAACAGGAACATGTGCTCAAACTATTTGATTCTGCTAAAATATATATTAGCTAAAGCTATCAGTAGGACATGAACATATAATAGCATTTGAATGGCTTTGTGTTAATCATTGCAGACCCTGGAATAAGTCTTGTTGAATTCTAGCTAAAAATATTTGGGAAATAAATTAAAAATAACAATAAATTGTTGTTTTGGCAGTATTTTCTTAAATGTATATTCCACTAAATTAAGATTCTGCTGTTGACTAATTTAGAGATGTGCCTTTTCAGTCACAAACTGCTCTCTGCACATCATCATTTTTAAGCTTGTTTGACAGCTGTGTGCTTGTCTTACACTGTTCCAACTCTATAACACATGTGCTGTTAATAAAAGAAATGCACCTAATAACGTTTTGATGCAGTTTTTAATGCTCATTTACAAACATCGTGATACGTCGTGAATGTTTTTTTTGTGGTATACTGTCTCGATGTATCGCTGATATCGTGATGTATCAATATCGGGAGCAAACTATCGTGATAATATGATATCGTGAGTTAGCCTGTCATTCCCACCCCTAGTTCAAGTGAGCAGCTCATGATGACGTGTTTTCAGTGTCTCAGAGCAGCTTATTTTATAATAATCATTCGAGCTCTGAAATGTTGATTTTCTGAGTTGATTTGAACTTGCTTTTGAAAAACCAATCATTTTCTCAAGTGTGTGATGACAACTGTTTGTAAATCTTTTGTCAACAAAAATTTCCTTTAAAAATTTAATAAAAATGTTTTATAAAAATGATTTCCCTTTAGGTTAGTCCATAAAAATGAAAGTAAAACTCCATCTTTGATAGCGAACAAACAAACAAACAAACAAACAAACAAACAAACAAACAAACAAAC
>CAIGQQ010038251.1:3433181-3443797 GCA_903798035.1 Danio albolineatus
TACTTAACTGAATTGTTTTACTTAACTGAACCATGTACCTGCTGTGTATATATCAGAGAACAATTTAGCATATTGAATCAATGCACTATATGACACCTTTAAATTAATCGATAATAATAACATAATATTATTCTCTATGAATGGAGTCTTTATGTAAGAAATTTTATCAACAGTTTACATTTTGAATTAGAGTCCCTTGCACAAGGATGCTCATATTTTACGGTATGAACTATCTAAAACAGTGGTCCTCAACCCCTGGGCTGTGGCCCGGTAGCGGTCCTTGGATCAATTGGTACCAGGCTGTACAAGAAATCATTAATTATTTCTGGTTCATTTATTATCTGAGTCTGAACAATCTTTTTATTTTTAAATATATTTTATTTTTAAAAAATTACCATATTCTCTCAGTTACATCTTGGTCACTTGAGTGCCAAAATTTAACCCACCAGCTACCAAAATGAGTTAGGCGTCTTTGGGAAGTTTCTTTGCAAAGAGGAAAAGGCCCAGTGAAGGACCCACGAACTGCCAAGGAGTGGATCCGCAACCTATTTGTCAGCAAATCGGGTGAATCCAGAATATTTGTGCAAAAAGATCCACTGCTGGAGATCACAAATGATGGCGGCCGTTCACATATCGTATCTTTTCTGCAAAAGTTCATTATTTCCAAAGGAGGCGCACGGCTCATAATCTTTTCATCATCTGAGAAAATGGTTGATGCTACTAGCAATCTATATAAAATTGTAAAAGCGTCGACCGGTCTGCCATGACAAAAAGGTTGCGGACCACTCATCTAAAAGATTGAAAGTTTGGCATGTTAAGTGCTAATTTGAATTTTAATACTAATTTAAATTAATACTAGATATTGAATTTCATGACAGTTAAAACAAAATGTTCTATATAGCATGAATATATTTAGTATTTGACAAGTATTACATCAATCAAGATTCTATAGAATCTCTGTGTAAGTTGTAAGTCATCTGGTCACTGTTTTTTTTTATACCATCAATTCAGACTATTAAGCTCACATACTGTTTTTCAGATACTATTTTAAATATACAATTTACAACAGCACAAATATTTACTGTAATAATAAGTCTAATGTTTGCTTAACATGTATTTGTACATGAAACAAACCATTTGCTTTAGGCTCAGTGAAGGGAGGCTCTACAAAAGGGGTCTCTGGGATCTGAGGGAGATTTGGGAAAACATCCAAGTCTTTAAAGAGGATTGAAAGATAAAAACAGAGAGAACGGGAGATGAAAGATAGCAACACTCTCACAATAACGATTGCACACTTCCAGCTCATTCATTTTCCATTTAATTTTTATTTGATGTATTTATTTTAATGAGACTTTGCAATACAGTTCATTTCAGGTGCTAGCTGTCTGCGAGTCCAATTACTGGAAAGTCATTTATTCTGTCAGACTAAAAGGAATCTAATTGCCTAAACTGAATGCCTAATGAGCACTTAGGCAATTAATTCCCCAGCTGCTGAAATCTGTATATTGTAACCTAATTGAGTCATTTCACTTTAGCACTCCCTTTTACAAATGATATCAAAGAGCGTAATTTCACATTGAGAGGCAGTACATCATATTTGGCCTGGTTTTATGAGGCTCCCACTTTGTAAAATCTGCAATTCTCTTATGCTAAAAAGTATGCTTTGGATATTAAATCTTAATGTAAAACAGTTTTGAAAATGGCGAGGTAAATAATGTTCGGATTTCAAATCTACATGCCATTTTCACATTATGATGCAGATTTACCTCAAAGGCAGTTTCTGTTTTTTGTCCTTGCCAAAAGTAACACGTCATATTACAATAATATTAGTTCAAGTAAGAGGGACTATAGGGACCTCTCGAGCCTTATCAACTAACACAAACTGAAGAGTTTATAAATGTGAGTGTTTGGTATTTTAATGAGGTGTCAGAAAGTGGAATCTTCCTTGTACTTCATTGGCTCCTCCACTAAACAGCTGCTCTTTCTGTTTTGATATGATGATATAGTTGTGAAACCTCAACACTGTAGAAGTTTCAATTAGGAATGAGTAGTAACTTTCTGTTTTTGATTAAAATAAAACTTACCTTTCTATTGAGTATGCTTACATAGAAGATAGTACATGACTGTTTAGAAGATTTGCTTAGCAAGGCTGCATGTATTTGACCAAAAATAAGTAAAAACAATAATTTCATTATTGTATTAGTATTATTGATATTTCAAATAATTAGTTTTCTATTGTAATATAAACAAATAAAATAAAATAAAAAACTCATCCTATGACGCAGCATCGTCAAGTTTATCACTTAGGGAGGTTTTAAGTCACCATAAAATTGAAGTTAAGATTGTCTAACACATTCTCACAGCAATACAGAACTTTTTGAAATATTGGCTAATTTGTTTGAATTCGTACGATCTTATTCATACAATTTAGTACTTTGCTTTTGCTTATCACCAATGATGGTTGGGATTAGGGGTGGGGTTTGGTGGCACGCCTCCTTTTTAAAATCGTACATTTTCATACAAATTAGCCACTAAATTGATAAAGTGTAAAACAGTTACGTTTCATCATGAGATCAGGCTGCATTGTCCTTTTTATATGCTATCATGACATACGTCCACTTGAAATCGTCTTGAAATGAGAAAAATAACATAGGGTGGTACATAAATTTGTTACTGGAGAACTGATTGGATTTTGAAAGCCAACAACATGCAGGAACATTGACGAATTTATGAATTCAGAGCAGAAAGGTGACACCCTGATAACCCTGCCCTAAAAGAATTACATGAACAGGAAGCAAAGAAAGTCAATTTGTGAGAAAGTTAAATTTTTTGAGGTCAAATTAATTTTTACAAAAATAAGTCCTCAAATACATCGATTATAACAAGAATTACTAACATTTTTTTTTTTTTTTTTGATGACTTTAAACAGTGCGCTAATGGTTAAGGTATTATTATATTGGATCTGTGCATTATGTCGTAGCATGATAATGTCTTAATTTACCTAGTGGTGTCTGTGTTAAATATATAAATCGTCACTGATTAAATTTTCCAACTGATTAACTGATTAACATTTTCAGTGACCCTGTCACAATTAATTAATTGTTGACATGGCAAGTAAAACTAAAGATCCTTCAAAGAAATATGCCAATTTAACGCAGAAATAATTTTTTTTTTCCCAGTAAGTAATTAGTTGCTTCATTTTTTGTGGAAACAATATATTATTGGTGACTAAATAGAAATTTCCTAAGAAAAAGATTCATTTATTTTAAAAAAAGAAATGTTTTGCAACAATGTTTAAAGCCATTTTTGAGTAATACCTCCTTACTGAAAGAAAAAATTGATATTCTTTAAAATAACTAAACTTAAGCTGACCACAAATCTTTGACCAATAATATACTTGAAACAAAAACTTATATTTAAAAAATCTAACTTTATATAGAAATACTAAACTAAACGAAGTGGTGAAGAAAGTGTTTTTTTTGTTGTTGTTGTTTTTAATGCCGAGCTCAGTGCACAATAATGGAAACATTTTCTTCCTCAGTTGTGGATTTTTGTCTTGGATCCTTTTACATGGTAATTTTTATAGGGCCACTTTAGCGAAATGCCCTGCCAACTTCCCTCTGCAAACAGCGAAGCCCTCTCAAGACATTTAAAGCTGGATAAACTCCTCTAAAGGCTTTAATTATCTTAATGCAGCAATTTCACAGATTATTTAAAATGCTGTCATTTACTTTGGCTTTTCACGAGGGGGTGGGAGACGGAGCTCAATAAAACAGGCTCATATTGGAAATACGTGATGACACAAGTCTTGTGTTAAACTCTATGGATCCACCGTATCGCTCTGTGGGCATCTGAGGAAAGTAATTGATTTCAATTCAAATGGCTTTCCTATGAGGATTTATTTGCTGGATGGTTTTATGAGGGTTGCGAAGGAAAAAGTGAATAATGGGCTCTTTTATTGTTGCATTTAACATGTATGTTAAAGCCACAATTAATCAAATGTGGCGGCCTTGTAATTTATCATTTAATTTTGTCACATGTGGTGCACGTTGTGTCAGTACCAGCCCTGTTGGTTAGAGCCATCAAAATGTCTCAAAATGAATGATGATAATAATAATAATAATAATAATAATAATAATAATAATAATATGTGGTTTAACTTAGTTGGCTACTTGAAAATAATCTGCTGAAATATACACCATTATGTGGTCCATGCTTGGTATGGTTTAATCCACTTAATAGCCAGTTTTAACATGACCCATTGTCTAATACATAAATATAAACATGGCTTAAGACATGTATTTGATATGGTCCAGTCCACACTTTGATACTATGAATTTTCATGGGCTTTGCTGGCAGTGATCCAGAGGATTTTGGACATTCAGGTCTGGCACGCATGTTCATGTGTACACACACACACACACACACACACACACACACACACACACACACACAAATAAATAAATAGTGAAAAGTTGAAAGTAAAATTCACAAATAATTTAAAGTGTACTTACAATAGTTTCAGATTAGACCTATATCTAAAACCTACTGCACCTAATTTACAGAAATATTAATCATAATAATTAATAACACAAATCAAAAATAATCAAACAATATGCATTTTACTATTTGACCAAAGAATGATGAAATGTGTTTTTTTAATGCAAAATGAAAATTAATCTAAAGCAAACAAACAAATTAATACTTGTATAATTAAATGATTATATTAATAATTTAATACAGAAAGTTGATGTACACAAAAACGTGATTAAATAAGTTTCAATAAATTAAATTATCTACATTTAAAAAAATAAGCATTAGACTCAAACCAACAAATAAACAGATATATAAAATATTGAAATAGATGAATCAATAGGTTAAAATGTTATTTGAATAAATATTAACTTGTATATATAGTACTAAAACAAACAGGATTGTCTTTTTAAAATAATTTTACTTCATTTATAATATTTAATAATAACATTTAAAAACATGATGTTAAAATAATTTATCATTTTAAACATTCGGCTCAAGTAAATCAATTAATAATTAAAGTATAAATATATGTTAATATAGTGCTATAGCAAATAGGAAAATGTAATTTAGTTAGAAAAAAGTAAATCTTACATTTAAACAAGCTACAAACAAATACAAATAACCTTCAAATTATTAATATAAATGACATCAAAATAAATAATAAAGTAAATCAACATTAGACCTAAATCTAACTTTCAAAATTTTTTTTTTTTTTAGTAAAGCTGACTATTTTCCAAGCGATAAATCCATGTCTATTAAGTCTTGACAGTATAAATTTGCCCAAGAAAAATCCAAGAAATGACTTGCCCTTTATAGCACGGGGGTCCCTCACATGTCATATTTGCTCCTCCATAACATTGAACACTTTAAAAACCCCTGAATCACATAATTGAATATCAAATAAACCTTCAAACTAACCTCAAATGTTTGACCATCATGCATTACCGACAGCATGAGCTTAAACGAAGTACGATATCCTGCGAACTGAAAGACATTAAACCACACAATTGAAACCATTAAAGCACTCAGAGTTACAAATTATCATTGCTTCTCTTCTGAGCCGAAATCATTTACAAGCCAATGGCCGACATTCCTAACTGTGAAAGAAAATTAAAAAAACTCATCCGGCTGAATAAATAGCGACAGTCAAAACTGACCAAAAACCTTGCAGGAAATTATATACGACCGGAGTGTAAAAAAACGCAACAATAAGTCCTCAATTTGTGAGCCGCAGAGAGAAAGAGAGATGCGGAATCTCTTGAAATGTGCGCACTGTAAGGCTAATTGACTTAATGAATGCTATTCTCTCTTTTGTTTGCCAGGAAAACCCCCTCTGTGTGCCCAGGACCACCCAAGCGGGTACAGTGGCATTGTCTGGGGTTCAGAAGTTCACAGGTTTTTGACTCTAGGAGCGTCATTGTTGTCTAGTGTTGAATAATAAGAGAAGCACTTGTGAAGCCACTATCTGAACTATTAACATATTCCATTAAGTCAGCTCATCCTTTTTTTCCCTTCCAGTTCCAGCAGAATTGACTTCTGAACACCGGCCAGAGTTTGTGTTATTTGGACAGGCTCTTGTGGTTATAAAAAAGTGAAGTTCCTTCATAGAGCAGGGCTTTCTCAGTGTTTTCATAGAGATGAGGGTGTTTTATGTGCAGGAGAGAGATGGTGGGAACTGTGTGTAAAGGTTAAAAAGCCAAATCTGGTATATTAAGAAGATATTGGTCACATTTTACAATAGGGTTCTATTAATGTATTTAATAACATGAGCAAGCAATAGCAAAACATTTGTTAAAGGATTAATTTGTCTAATAATAATATTGCTCATTGTTCATGTGAATTTGGATTTTAATAATGCATTAGAAAATATCGAGCTATAATTAATTAATGCTGTACAACTATTATTAGTACAAGTTCATTATTAGTTCATGTCAGTAAATACATTAACTAATGGAATCTTATTGTAAAGTGTGACCATAGAATAAAGTATATTTTATAAATACTAAATCTTTTTACGTGTAAGAAAATAACAGCATAACAGTGTGAGTGTGATATAATTGTAATTATTGTGTGATAAATAATAATAATTATTATTATTATATATTGTTTTGCAGTTATAAAAATCATAATATTTTTTAAAAGAAATTAAAATATATATTTTTTTACAGTCATAGTTTTTTCCACATGATAAAACTATCAGACAAAAAGTAAAAAACCCATACTGTTTCAGTTTCATAATAAAAAAACTACAATGAAATCGCTAAAATGGTTAATTATGTAAAAATAAACAAATTAAAAGGCATTAAGATTAAATAATGTAAAATAATGTCACAATTAAGTGTCTTTTTTTACCTTTGAAATAATTTCTAATAAACTAAAAATAATCAATAATAAACCAATCAGACAGTTGTTTGGTTAGAAATATAATTAGAAGGAAATTAAAATACGACATAAATTCTGTTGAAATAAAATGTAAAACAACAAGAAAAATAAAAAATTTAAATAAAATATATTTTTTATTAAATTAATTTAACACTGAAGCTGAATTAGATTACACATATGTCTGTTTTTTCATATTTGGTATAATATATAATAAAATAGATTAAATCAGACTTTAAAATCAGGTTTTAAAAAAATCTGACTTTCTAAATCAGGTTTTTATTTGTTAAAACTGTTGTTTTTAAAATAATTAAAATTAGTAATACAATAAAGAAAAATATAAAATATAATAAAATGTAAAAAGTAAAATGCATTTAAAATAGAAACAGTGTAAAATTAAATAAGCTTTATCCTTGCATTCAAGAGACTGCCATAAAAAGAGCATTCACTCACATACAGATTATTTATAAAGCAGGTCCAACAAGCTATTCAGAATTCTTTTGGTCAAACTACGGTTTGCTTAAGTGAACCTCCACATGATCCAGTCCTGGCTCTTGTTTAGCTACTATAATTTCATGACTGGTTAACATTCATTACGGCAGGATTTCTTTTTCATTGCGTAGTAAAGGGGAGGGGGGAGGCCGGAGGGAGGGGGGAAAGAGCAGTTTAATGCGTCCCATTCATTACACTGTCTTAATTCAGCCAAAAAAACAACAGACTATCTGAAACCACCAAACAGCAATAGACTCAGGGTTTCACTGCATGTTTGCAAGTCGCTTTCAGCATGCATTTAAGCATCCGCACTTTAATTCAACGATAAAGTCAGAGATGTGCCTGTCCGAGGGGGCGTCCTGCAGCCGGAGGGGTGTGCAGGGTGTTTTTCGGGACATCTGCTCTTCCTTTGGCGTAACTGCGAACACAAAGGCCATCAAAGTGACAGAGGTTAAGTCAACCCATAGCATGGCAGCTGCTCACCCTCCTCACACATACCACCCTCTCGCCCATTCATTCACACTAATGTCATTAGCCTAAACATTCAACTAATTATACAGAGGCACAGTTCTGCTCGCACGCTTAAAGGGACAGTTCACTCAAAATGGATAATTCTGTCGTTTACTCATCCTGCATTACTCAAGTTTATTTGAATTGTATTATTGTATTATAATTATTGTAGAGCACCTTTACAAAAGGTCCACGTAATTGCATTACAGTCAAATTCTGAAAAGTGAGGATCATTAGTTACCTTTACTTTATGACTAATAACTTAATTAATTAACTAGTAAATAATAGCTTTTAACAGTTAAAGTTATTATACATGAACATATATAGCCTGCATTTATATAGTATATACAGTAGGTGATGTCTAAGTTCATACTAATGAAGTGTATATGTCTATTAAGTGTATGTGTTGTCCTCAAAGTCTTTGATAAAAGAATGTTATTTAGTATTCTTTTATTTTTTCAAATATTATATTACTGTAATATTAATATTACATGTGTTTAAAAAAGGGTTTCACTGCATGTTTGCAAGTCGCGTTCAGCATGCATTTAAGCATCTGCACTTTAATTCAATGATAAAATCAGAGATATGCCTGTCCGAGGCACATCTCGGACATGCACATCAATTTAATATTAATATTACATGTGTTTAAAAAAGATTCATGAAGTTGATGGTTGGACGAACTATATTATATTCGTGTTCAATGGAAGAAACCTGAGGTTCTTGAGGTTTAGTGAATAGTGAGTAAATTTTCATTTTTTAATGTGAACTGTCCCTTTAAGGAAAGACACTAATATGGTAGAACAGTTACTCATGTTTATCAATGTGCTTTGCCTGTTGATTAATTACTTTAATTGCAAAATTGTGTTGGATTAGATGTTTTTAAATAAAAACCTTCAATAGTTTCTTTTTTTCTGGAAAGCACATGTAATATTTTTATTGTAATATGTTTTCTAAAATGTTACACTGTAAAAAGCGATTAGTGGCTTTATTTAAAAAAAAAAACTGAGTAAACCCTGGAGCAAGTTTTGCTTTATTTTTATAATTATGCACATAATTCTTTTAATTAAAATTTTTTTGTAACTTTTTTTAACTTGATTATTTAGTAAAGTCAACTATTTCATTGAACAATATTTAAATATTCAAACGAGGCACTCGTGTACTATGAGGTACTAATAATAAAATGCACTAATTTGAATTATGTAAAATTGTTTATTTTTTCATACAGTCAAAGGATCTTACAGAGTTTTCCTTGCTTTTTTTTATTACTTTATAATTGTTAAAATACTTGCAAACAGCCAGAAAGAAAAGATTTTCCTTGAATTTTGTTGAATATAATATTTTATACATTCAAAAAAAAGAAGAGATTTTCTGCTGCTTCAAACTTATTTAAAATGAGCTGAAACAACAAAATTCTTGAGATTTTTTTTAGTACAACCTAATTGTTTTATGTTTTATATATCCATTTAATTTTAAGTTAACTTAATCGGTTTGTGTTGGGACAACATGAATGCATTATGTTGAAACCTGCATTTTTTGCAGTGTATAATAATAGTCAAATTATAAATGAACAAATCCCACTATTCAAAAAAATTATTCAGTGTAAGTTGCTGAAGTGGAGATTTATGGCTCATTTTGAGAATACTAAGTATTTGAAATATGTATTATAATTAAATACATAATAATGTGCAACAAAAGAAACACTTAAAAGCATATTATGGATCTTTTTCTTTCCATTAGGCTGATAAAAAATATTTCACAAAGAGCTAATAAGCAGCGTTTTCCTAGTGGTGTCTCGATTTCAAATCTTATAAGTCACCTTGCACTCTAATGAATTTATTGCATTTAGTGAAACAGGATTTACATACAGTGGCTGTGGCGGCTGATGAGTGTGAGGCAGAAGAGGAAAATCAATTAAGACTTAAACTGTTTGCCATTTATTTAACCGGGAGGGACAGACACACTGCATGCGTGGAAGTTAAATCAATTGCATGGGGCTTTTCAAAAGGGGAGGGTAAGACGAATTTAAATGGAGGTTAATGGGCCCCTCCACCAAATGTGTGTGCAACACCACTGTGTGCAAACGTAGATTGTTTAACTGAGAGCAAGCGGATTAATGTGCTTTTCAGAGTTTAATATGCAGCGGTGATGTTTAGTGTGTTAAAACGTACATTTGTTTCTGCAGATTTAAAATGACAGACTTGCAAGGTGTCTGTGTGAGTAGTGAGATATTGAGAGATGTTACACGAGTGTGGTCAGAATTATCTAATGGTATTCTAGTTACAGCATAATAATGTATTATTATTATTATTATTATTATTATTATTATTATTATTATTATTATTATTATTATTATTATTATCATCATTATTATCATTATTATCATTATTATTATTATTATTATTAATAATATTATTATTATAAAAATATTACAAAAATAGTTTTCACATGCCCTTATTATTATTACTATTATTATTATTATTATTATTATAGTTCGTTTTATGATCCAAGTTAGTATTTTTTTATGTTAGTAATGCTTATTATATTATTATTTTTGTTGTTGTTGTTTATTAATAAAAGTAATGTTTAATCATATTCATAGTATATAAACATATTGGTTTGGATTCTTATTTTGCCCTTATTATTATTATTATTATTATTATTATTATTATTATTATTATTATTATTATTATTATTATTAT
>CAIGQQ010038251.1:3446934-3473745 GCA_903798035.1 Danio albolineatus
ACACACACACACACACACACACACACACACACACACACACACACACAGAGACGAGCAGAACTTGGTCATAAAAAGTGAAGAAGGCCCAATTAGAGCTTCGGGCAACAAATACAGACTCACCCCCCTTGTGAGGGAGACGGGACGGTCACACTGGGTATTCAAATAGACTTCCCAAGCCCCTTCGTTTCCAAACTCACTTTGATGTAAATGTGCGGACGGATGTTCATCACTTGAGCATCGTCTAAAGCAAACAACAGAGGACATTTTCGTCTCTGAGCAAACATCGCGCAGCCTTTTATGTCCTCAAATAGGCCAGTTAATTTATCTGCCAATGTCAAAAGCGGGTCATTTTTTGAATCCCAAGACACACACGCACAAAAATTGAATTCGAACACAAGCATAACATTGTAAGCAAGATATTTACATGCCCCAGAGAGAGAGAAAACTGCGTAGCTTTCCAAAAATAGCAGCGCACAACAACCGTCCACTCGCCAGCAATTTGGTGCATTTGTTTATTATGTATTCGGGACCAAATGTGCCATGTTGATTATTGTGGAAGTGCGACCAGCATCGAAGAGCGTGTTTATTTAGCATGGCCGTCGAAGAGCATGGACTTTGATGAGGATGATCTTTCTCAGGGAGGGTTTATTTCTCCGGGAATCATAAAAACACTCAATGGGAACGCTTTCAAACGGAGGTCAGGCCTGCAATAATATTTTCCCTTCGCAATGACGGCTCTTTCCTGCACGGAGCGGCCATCTGCGAGATGTGATTCCAAAGCTGAGTAAACTTTTTTCATAGAGGAGGTCGCAAAAAAACAAAAGACATAACAAAAGGGCACGATCTTCGCCAGAGTGTGTGTTTGAATGTATATGTGTGTGTGTGTGTTTGAGAGTGAGAGCTTTGGCTATGGACGTTGCTGCGGCAGTGACATGGCATTGCTTATCTGTAGAGGCTCATCCAGGGGCTTAGATCACGGTTAGGCCCGGGCATTTGTTCTGCCGCCACCCCTTGCTCACCCCCCACCTCAACACCACCACCACGTCCTTTCTCATTATTTGCGCTCCTTGACTTTCTAGCCTGCGCTGGGATGAATCCCTATGTGGAGCTTAGCGCATCCCAGGAGGTGAACTGCTCTGCGAGGAGACATCAGAGTGACAAGACCAACTCTCTCTCTCTCTTTCTCTCTCTTTCTCTCTTTCTCTCCCTCTTTCTCTCCCTCTCTCTCTCTTTCTCTCTCTCCTAACAGGCCCCATGAGATGGACCTCCTCCATCATCAGCAGGGACAGCTGTGAGTTAAATGCAATTATGGACGCAATTAGTTGCATGATCATTATGTCATACAACGCCTTGGAGGAATGTCACAGTCATTTTTGGGTTATGTGGAATCACGTCAGTTGTTGGCGAATAGTGTGTGTGTGTGTGTGTGTGTTTGTGTGTGTATTTGATCTAGCAATAATGGCTTTGGAGTGCTTTTAAAGCATTGCTTGGTTGTTTAGAGGATTTCGACCAGCCTGACATAGCAACAGTGGAACAACCAATTAAACTGTTGTGGGGCGGGGTTTGAGAAACCTGTTTGAAAACAGACATTGTTTGTGCGGTTTTATTAAGAGATATGCAATATATAATTTCCTCACTTTTATGCTCATTATACTGGTAGTGACTGGTGCAGAATTTTAGCTTTAAAATAAATATCTTAATGACAACAATTTATTATATAAAAACTAAACATAATGTGCCCTTGTTAGCGATTATATGTTGAAAAATTCCCATAGCAGAAACTTGAGATTACCAGTGTAGTCAGTTTTTTACTTTTTGTCAGTTTACAGTATCTCATTGGTTATTTATTTTAATTACGTGTGGTAATTTTTTGTGTGTGAACATTTCTACTTTAACTACTTGAAACGAGGTATGATGCTTAAAATTCAGCTTTGGTTTAATGGAATAAATTAAATGCTATAATGTGTTCACACAGACAGTAGCATTTTAAATTACAATAATATCACTTAATATTACAGCTTTTTTTGTATTTTGATCAAATAAATGCACCCGTGGGGAGTATGAGAGGCCTCTTTCAGATACATTTAAATTTCTTAATTAAAATGTTAATATAAAATCAAACATTTATTAGTCTTGTTAAATGTAATCTGTACCAAATATGGAAGTGAATGGCCAGTTTTTCGTATTGTATTTGTTTTTCCAGAATATTGTAGTCAGAATTAACTTAAGAATTTAAAACATTTTATTTTTCATTTATTAAGGACTGTATATAATTTTAATAATGGCTGTTTAAAATTTAAATGCTGAATAATTAAAAATATTTTCCATTTATGATTTATGTAATGAAACATTTACACACACTTCAAGGTAATATAAACCTTCATTGTCACTTCAGTAAAACATTAAGGTCAAAATATCCAAGCCCTCTGCAGGAACAATTCAATTTGAAGTCCATGAAAACTCAACTTATCTGCTCTTTTCACACGATAACTGCTAAAGGATGTTAAAGAACCATCCATAAAACTCCACTTGTTTGAATCCCCCATAACACCGTACTAAATGGCTTGAGAAAATAGGGAATCTCTCCAGAGAAATGTGCTTTTTTCCAGAGCAGTCCACCGAGGTGGAAGATGTGGGTGGATGGCTGGCCAGCAGCACGACTGTTTGATGTGGGAGGTCTTAACTTCACCCCGCTGGGTCGGACCCCGAGACTTCTCATTAACCGTGTCATCAAAGGCCCCCGGCCCAAGCAATCATAACATTAGCGTTGACATTACCACACAGCTACAAGCTTCTTTCGAGCGCTTGACAAACATGCCTGCGCCGGCTGAGTCATTCCTCCGCAGTGAGGGAGCTCAGGCCGAAGCAAACTACGCTGGTACGCTTCATCGCGAATACAAACACTTACATGACCGCCGACAAGCACGTAGGGCCGTTTTCTAGCTAGGAGAGAACCTCTCTTTGCACTGCCCTTAATTAAAGCAACAGTCATTGCAAAAAGGCCCTCGGAGGGATCAGCTGTCAGGACTGCTCGGACAGCTTTAGGCTCCTCACCTACACCGTTCCTCATCCATTACTCGTTCCTCCCCTCCACCTCCTCGGAGTCCCATCACATATGTTCCCGTCTCCCGTCCAGAGGTCGATGGGGTTCTTGTGTTCGTACCTTGCTTTTAAGCCATCAGACACCCCCATGGGGCGCATGAGGAAGATATATCTCTGTCAGCGTCCCAGGGAAGGACGTGAGTGCACCCATCAGTTCGGCACAAGCCATGTACCGCCATCTCTTTTGGGGTTGGCAAACCAATTAGAGAGTGTATTTGCCATTAAAGGACACATCTGTGACAACCTGGCCACAGGGTCGCAGGTTTATTATGTCATCACCCCATGCGGTGGCCATTATTATAAATAAGTGTCAGTGTCTGGAGGTCACGGATGGATATGGGATCTAGTTTTTGTCCGATTATGCCAATGGCCCTCTAAGTGCTTCATTATGACCGTTCCTTTCAGATTCATATTTAATCCCAAGGTAGAGTTTATCCGTTTAATGGGACGTATTAAATGCGACCCGCAAAGATCACTGAGAGATGGAGAGAACAAGAAAAGGTTAGAGCTAACCCAGCTCACGCTGCTCGGAAAGTCTTTACACATGTTTTCCTCTGTCCCGGAAGACGTTGACTGGAGTTTGATTTGAAAGGAAAACCTCTTGCTCTCAACAGGCTCGTCATTGTTCCCTTTGAAAAAGCGGCTCCCCGCGTGCAACTATCAAACGACTTTTTAAAAGGTAATTAAACAGCAGGTTTCCTCCGCCGAGGGGCCGATGAGTTTCACTTCATTAGCATCACTGTGTATATTAACTCTTTGTGCTGCACAATTATGGAATTATGGACTGTCAAATATAATGTGTCTGGCTGCTCTGTCAAGGAAATGAAGATGTGAGAGGGAAAATGGTCATTTGCAAAGCACCTCGATTATTTGTTATTCGTACTATGATTAATGATTTTTTTTTTAGATGCAATAATAAACTCTGAGGGCCACTGAAAATAGATACACGTTTGATATGAAAATAACACCTTTGGAGCAAAGAAAAATGATTGTGAAAACTGTTTTAATAATCAGGCAAATGATGTGTGTCAGTCATTGCAGTCTTGGGTGGTTTAATCTGAAAGGACACGCAGTGAACCCTAAAATGTATTTTGGACACTTACATAAGCCACAGCTAAATATTTATATAGCACCATTCAAAAGTTTTGAGTCATTAAGAATTAAAATACCCACCAAGGCTGCTTATAGATGAATAAAGACAATCTTGTAAAAGTTAAGAAATTATTTTTATTTCCATAAATGAAAACAAAAAATAAATTGTCGTGTGATTTTTGCCTCACAAGACTGAACCAGCTTTCCCATCTCAATCACATCACCTCAAATTTTGTTTTTATAATTTTAAAAATGTAAAAAGTCCGTCGTCTGACTTATTTGTAATTATAATTAGATGTTGCCAAATATAAGGTTCCAGTTAACATAATGATTGTTTTGTATATGGTGGTTGCTAAGCAGTGCTTTCCCTTGTTTTTTTATTATTTAATTGGTCACTTTATTTTGATGGTCCGTTTGTTGAATTTAAGTTATATTGCATCTACATGCTAATTAATTGTCGTTAGATTATAAGTAGAGTGTTAGGTTGTGGTTAGGGGTAGGGTTAGTGTAAGTTGACATGTACTTGCAAAGTTTCTTATAGTCAGTTAAATGTCTGTTGAATGTCAGTATATCAACAGATATTAAGCAGACAGTCTACTGATACTCAAATGGACCATCAAAATAAAGTGTTACCATCTAATTAATTAGGGACCTAGCACCTATGGTGCGTAGGCCCTATTGGAATTGCTCCTTTTATTCTTCTTTTTCTTTTCTAGAATGAGTCACATTTTTTTGAGGCTCTAAACATGTTAAAAAATTCACAAAACATTGCACACACCCCAGATGTGGTGAAAATATAAGTTTTTTTTTAGGTTCCAGAAGTGGTATCTCAACAGCGCCACCTATGCACCTTTGGCGGAATGGCCACTGAGCTAGTTTCGCGCACACTCATACGGATACACATTTAAAAATTGGTACACATTTCAAGAATGCAAATACCTACAGAAAAACCTCTTGCAGCAAAATCTTAATTGCCATTTCCAGGCATTGTAATTTAAAGAATTCCTCCTATGGATTTTATCAGATCAACACCAGAATTGGGTATTGTTATCTAAAGACCTTGTCGACGTTAAATTGCGAAGATCTAGAGTTTTTGTTGAAGGCCGTGTCTGTGGCGGCCTCTCAACTTTGGTGTTTCTCCAAGAAACGGGAAGTTGGTATAACTCAGACATGCATTGTTTGATCTGCCTCAATTCACTTTTGAGTCCTGACCTGAACACGTTTACATGCCAGTATCCAGTTACAGTTATAGCGCCACCTGCTGCCAACAGGAAATGACATGTTTTATACTGTTCAAACTCCTACAAATTTCATCAGATTGAATCCAACTTAATTCAGTATAATCCAAAGGTGTGTGTAAAGTTAAATTGTGAAGATCTAGAGTTTTCGTCAAAGGGCTTGTCCGTGGTGGACTGACAAAGTTCAGTTCTTTGCCATGGAGGAGGAAGTACTTATAACTCAGCCACACAATGTCCAATTTGCCTGAAAATTCACATTCGTTGAGATTCCTCTCCTGAAGACATCTGCATGCAAATATGAAGTTATAGCCATAGCACTACCTGCTGCACAGAAGGAAGTTTGACAAAATATGCTGACTGTCCTCAGGATTTTTTAGATTTATTCGCTTAAATTTTTATTGTCCATTTTTCTCTGTCATCCTAAGGCCACCGGGTGGTGGTGAACCTGGGTGCGAGGTCCCTTTCATCGCTGCTTGCAGCTTTAATTAATTTAATTATTGATAGTAGTTTCCCAGGCGATGACACTTTTATTCTTCTGACCACACTAAATGGAACAGTGATTATTTGCGAAAGTTTTAAAGCAAATCTTATTAACAAAAAATTCAAGGACAATTTTTATAATATAAACATTCATTCATTCATTCATTTTCTTTTCGGCTTAGTCCCTTTATTAATCCGTGGTCGCCACAGTGGAATGAACAGCCAGCTTATCCAGTATATGTTTTACGCAGCGGATGCCCTTCAAGCTGCAACCCATGTCTGGGAAACATCCATACACACTCATTCACAAACACACACTATGAACAGTTTAGCCTACCCAATTCACCTATACCGCATGTCTTTGGACTTGTGGGGGAAGCCGGAGCACCCGCAGGAAACCCACGCGACCACGCATGCAAACTCCACACAGAAATAGCAACTGACCCAGCCGAGGCTTGAACCAGTGACCTTCTTGCTGTGAGGCGATCGTGCTACCCACTAGGCCACTGTGGCACCCCATAATATAAACAAAATATCACAAATTATACTATTTTACTTCAAGAAATCAAGAATTTACAGTAAATCTGAATCCCATATGATTTGATATTTGAACACATGTTGGGCTGAAGTATTTTGCACCGCACCTGGTATTAGTATGTAGCATGTGTCTTTGAGAGTGTATAGGCTGGCTGACCCCAGTGCCGATCTACATACAGCTTAGAAAGCAAAGCAGCTCCCTCCATCAGCATGCAGTGACAGCCTCCTCTGTTTAATGCACTCCCTCAGTTTATAAATGCCCAAAGTGTGATAAACATTTCTGCCGGGCCGATGCACAGGTCAGGTGCTCCAAGGTGTAGGTGGGGTGGCCTCTAGATAGATGACCAACTGGACAGAAATGAAACCAGCTAAAGGAAGTACACCATCGCTAATATGAGTAATGCCCTGACATCCTATAGCTACTTATTCAGATGGTGCCATCGTTTTCCAATGTTCCTGAAATAAGAATTCACTGAAAGAAGCGAAATGAGATGAGGAAATGGTACAAGGAGTGATGCATTATGGGATATCTACATTGTAAAGGTCTTGACAGTTGACAGATGAGCTTTCATTTGAGTAAAACCAACCACTGAGGCCAGGACTTGAGCTCCCTGGAAACTAAAGGACCGTCTACAGACATCTGCATAGCAACTATAACGCTTAAACGGGGCTTACTTTCAAATTCAGCTTGAATTGATGTCTCCAATGATTATTTGTATGTTAAATAGGTCTACAAGTCTACTGGTTTTAGTGCATGCTGTAGTGTAGAACATCTAGACGTGAGACAGTTGATGTAAAAATGGTGTCTAGTTATTTAAGAAGAAAATACATTTGGATGTAAGTAACGCCGTAGCATCTTCATCAGACTTTTTATTCCGTTGAAGAATGAACTTACGGTCGTACTCTGACTTTGATGTAATTGTATAGCGAGACACGGACAGTTTAAATGTTCTGACTGTTTGCTTTTAATATAAAGTCTGTCTTTTATGACCGTAGGTGCTGTAAGATTAATTGAGTTGTGAATGTGTGGCTTTCACAGCCTGTAGTACCGAGGAGGGATCCCGGATCAGCCAAAGCAAAGAGACAATCTCATTAATGTATGATTAATAGTAGCTGGCAAGGTGATTAATTAGTGTTTGTGACAGTAAACGTTTACCAGGCCTTTATGTTTTCCGCCGGAATGTCAATTTGTCTCTTCTGAACGCTTTTCCTTCCCAGCAACTCTTGTGAAAGAGCACACAACTTTGCATATTCTAGTCTTGTCCCATTTCATTCTTCCCCTGCCCAGAACAGCAGCCCAGGAATTAAACGCCTGGAACATGATTGATTACTTTTCTTTTTTATTTGCAAGCTGAAAATCCAAAGTAGTTGTTTTCTTTCTTTTTGTTTCTTTTTTCTCTTTCAGTCCACCTCTTGTTTTCCTTTCTCTCTCTCTCACTCGCTCTCTCTCGTTCGTTGTACTTGTTGGTTGTGGTCTTTTTTAGGGGGGAGACTCTGGCTCATTGATACAGGAATGTCTACCGGCTCTCGCTTTGCAGTAGGATTGATTTGAGTCACTGCAGGAAGAAGTTTGTGTGTTTTTCCCACAGGGGCCCTTGTCCTGACTTTGCCCTAGACTTACAAATACACGTGTATGTGTGTGTGAGGGTTTGCTTAGCAAGGGTTTAGGGACAAATTTGTTGCTAAAAGTTGAGTAGAAAGTGGACAAAACATCCTTTTGGGAGTATCCTTTGTTTGAAAAGTTGGAGTTTAAAGTCATTCTAATATGGTTATTTGTGGAAAGTGTGAAGCGTTTCAGGATTCTGTTCAAGAGAACATTATTTAATATAGAATTGGTTTTCAAATGATACATGTCTTTGCATTACATTGATCAGAAGTGATGATATTCTTAATAAATAATTAATTTCGATTCCTACAAAAGAAAATGACTGATGGTTCAGCGAGGGCTGACTTTAGAGCTAACTGAAGTGCAAGTTAAAGACCGTTTGATGAAAGTTTGATCATGATCATGACAGTGATTCACTTGCATATTAGACCCATTGATTGGGCTGCTTTTTTTTATTGTATGCTTACACTTGCTTATACAAGATGATTCACATCATACTAGGGCTGCATAATATATCATTTGACAATTGATTACAATGTGTGTATAAGCAATATTCACATCTGAGGATTAGATTATTTATTAAAGATTAAAACATAAAGATTTTATTAAGGTCCAATCCTAAATCAATTTTTTTTACCTCTACCCCTTCCCCTTGAAACAGAGAGTGAAGGGGAAGGGCTTCAAAATGTGAATTGGGACAGCACTACAACACCTACACACTTCATCATATGTCATCACGATCTCTTGCTTCATATGAGATCGACGATCACGACTGCTGTAGTTACACCAGGAACTGTACTGTGCATTTACACTGTGGCCATATTAATCTATGTAAACACACAAAAGCAAAATTAACATTATTCCAGACAATGTGAAAAGGTGTTTCCCAGCCACTAGACTTTTCTGACAGGGTATTCGAGTGTCATCGAGTGACAGAATGTTGCGAGACTACTATACAGGAGTTATTATTATGGATTATAGATTCAAATTTAGCGGTTTTTATTTTTGCTCGACACGAACACGGCTATGAAACATGAACGCGGTTATGAATGTATTAGAACATATGCTTGTAAAAATTCGGAATAATGACAAACAATACCAATTTGTGCATTTCCAGCCATGCTGCTGTTGTAGCTGGTGTATTCTGGGAATTTGTTTTTACCCCTTGGTTTCGAGTGTGGTCCTGAAAATATACAATGTCCTTATACAATGATGACCATGTTATTTTATGTTTGATTGTTAAATTTCTGTACCTGACAACTGTTAATAAAACCATAAAACACTGTTTAATAAGTTTTAATTTTTGCTGTTTTATATTTATATGCTTCGTAATGTATTATAATTTATGCATACACACTGCATAGAAAACGACTTGATCATTCCAAACTGTCTAAGACTTAAGTGACTAAAATCTATTCAACTCATCTGGTGAATTTATATTCATATTGCAATATGTACCGCAGGAAAACAAAAATCATGCAGTCCTAGATCATACTGTTTTGAGTTACTATTTTGACCATCTAAAGATTGTGCAAAGGCTGTAAAATTCTCAAATCAAAGTTCTGTCAGATCAGCAACCTTTAAGGCATAAATAATAAGAGTATGTTAGTGTTTTGATTCAAATTTATCAAATAGTTCCCAGACTATAGTTACCCATCATTGTATTTTGCAATGGACTCACATTTCCAGCTTTCTCAGCAGTGGAAGTCATCAGTGGAGTTGGGTAAACTTAGACAGCAGTGAATGGGATGCGTTCCTCCTGATGAAGACCATGTAGATCAGGGATCACCAATCTCGGTCCTGGAGGTCCGGTGTCCTGCAGGGTTTAGCTCCAACTTGCCTCAAAACACCTGCCTGGATGTTTCAATTATACCTAGTGAGAGGTTGATTAGCTGGTTCAGGTGTGTTTGATTGGGGTTGGAGCTAAAATCTGCAGGACACCGGACCTCCAGGAACAAGTTTGGTGATCCCTGATGTAGATTAAAATGTTGTCTGATTAATTTTTTTTTTTGAGATCTTAAGTGGCAGTGTGCCGATTTTTTTATTATTATTATTATTATTTATTCATTAACTTTTTCTAATGCATTCCTATTTCCTCAAATAATAAAGGATAAATAAATAAAGCTCCACGATAGTGTTATCAAGACTTTCAGAAAAAAGAAACCATTCATATAACAACATCCAGACGCACCTCGCATTAGCTTTAATTTATTCATTTATTTTTGCAATTTGGTGCAACTATGATATAAATATATTTATAAATATACATATTTTTAAAGATTTAAAATGCTGAAGACTGTTTAATCATCATCACTGTCTTGTGAAAAGGGTCCATAGTCTTGCACAGATATATTATAGTTGCAGCCCAACCTTCAGCCTGAGATATAACAAACTTACTAGATATATAAGTGTAAGGTACGGTCTTTTAACTACAGCGGTTCGAACTGTAATTCTGCCGAATGACTAAAAAGTTATCAGTATGATGGTAAAAAACTACATTCTAGTCAAACCATCCTTCTGCATTCTTATACAAGCTGTCATTTAATATTCCAGGAAATTATTTGAGTTCATTTAAATAATTGACTAGCTCTATATGATGTGCTTTTACATGTAGCAAGAATCAGCACATCAACGAGCTGGAGACATACAAAACATTGCATTGGCCTAAAGAGACCTCGAATCATTATAAAACACATTTGATACCAGCACAGTAAACCATTTAATACATTCACTTCAGTGAGCCATTTACCAGTGCCATTAAACTGCTCTGTCACCGTGAGATGGCTTTCTCTGTTTGGACATATGGCCATGAATAGTTACGGTTTTGCATTGAGATCGTTCCCGCAGATGGGCTTGTGGTTTCACAATGCCTGCCACTTTTTCTGATCCAGCGTTCTTCATAAAATGACTCTGAACTGCAGTTCTCTGTTGAACAATAAAGACAACAGCATAAATTTGTTGGTTTATAGCTGTACATTGCAAATTAAGACTCGCTATTAATTGAGGAAGTGGCATCTGTTCGCTTTATTCTGACAAGCCTATAGCAGGTTCTTAAATCTTATTTTCTTTTGTGTTTTTTCCCCCTCTTTCTTAACTGACACTGATTTGAAGCATCACTCTGTCATTTTGCAGTCTACTTCTCACTCTTTTTGATGTTCTACCGTCTTTTTATGCCTTGATGCACTCAGAGCCTTTATTCCATCATGGCAAGCGCACGTCAACTATAAGAAAAAGACAAATTCATCAGAATATATGGCTTTTAATGTAAAAGCCAATCATCCTTTCTATCGTTTTTATTGAGTTTGCAGATCGGATTGACGCGGGCCGGGTTCAGGGGGCTAAGAGGATGGCCACCAGTACAGGACGTTTGGCTCCTGCCCACTTATACAATAAAAAGCCTTTTCTGGGAAATTGTTCAAAAAATGGCAAGACTTTTCATCGTGGCTGCCGCATAGAGTAACTTTTCCTAGATTATTTTCATTGTTGATAATCTCTTTAACTATAGGGGTGAGTCGCTACACCTGAACTTCTTTATCCGGGGCTGCGGCAACTGCATGGACGTTAATCTCATAATTCTCTGGGAGGGTAGTGGCTGTTTTCCCCCTCAGCATGCCTATGTATGTCTCTGCAGAGGGAAAGCTTGAAAAAGTAGATTGAGAGTGGCTCCATTTCATTTCAATAACCTGATATTTTGGCTGTCTGCCGTATACGTTGATGTTTTCGATAGCATGTCCTCTCATAAATGAACACAGTGGTGTTTATATACATACATGCATATATTTAATAACTGTATGAATTATCTTGATTTTTTTTTCTCTCTTGATTAGTTTGATACTGATCAAAGATTTTTTTGTTGGACAATTTCAAAAAGGGTGGCTCAGGGGTTAGCACTTTTGCCTCACAGCAAGAAGGTCTGTGGTTCCTGAGTCCTGGTTGGTCCAGTTGGCATTTCTGTGCAGAGTTTGCATGTTCTCCCTGTGCTGGTGTGGGTTGCCTCTGGGTGTTCCGGTTTCCCCACATTCCAAAGACGTGCAGTATAGGTAAATTGAATAAACAAAATTGGCCATAGTGTATAAGTGTGTATGAATGGGTGTGTATGGGTGTTTCCCAATACTGGGTTGTTTGCTGGAAGGGCATCCACAGCGTAAAACATATGCTGGGACAGTTGGCAGTTCGTTCCACTGTGGCAACCTCTAAAATAGAGACTAAGCCGAAGGAAAATGAATGAATGAATGAATGAATGATAATTTCAAATTACAGATTGCTGTTGTTTTCAATATTGTTAAAAATGTTTTAAATTATCTATCTATATATATATATATATATATATATATATATATATATAGATAATTTTCTAGCTAGCTTTTTAAACTTTTATTTCTATATCTAAAATTGTCTGCATTTTTACTTATTATACTCCATAATTTAGGTTTTTTCTAAGATCACTGCTGGTTGTAAGCATTTCACTGCATATTGTACTGTGTATGTATATGTGACAAATAACATTTGAATTTGAATATTGATTGAAAACTTCATTCATTCGTTTGCTTTTCAGCTTAGTCCCTTTATTAATGAGGGGTCGCCACAGCGGAATGAATCACTAACTTATCCAGCACATGTTTTACACAGCGGATGCCCTTCTGGTTGCAACCCAACACTGGGAAACACCCTATGCTCTTGCATTCCCACACGTACACTACAGCCAATTTAGCTTATTCAGTTCACCTGTACCGTTTGTCTTTGGACTGTGACGGAAACCGAAGCACCAGGAGGAAACTCACATGAATATGGGGAGAACATGCAAACTCCACACAGAAATGCCAACTGACCCAGCCGGGGCTCCAACCGGGGGGCGTAGTAGCTGAAGGCTGAAGGCCGATTCACCCTGCTTGATTCTAACTATCTGAGTGATCTGCTAGGTTTGTATTTGCTGAAGATATCTGTAATGTATTGAGGTCCTAGGCCATTTAGTGATTTATAGACAAGTAATAATACTTCAAAATCTACTATGAATGTAACTAGGAGTCAATGTAAAGAGCATTACATTTTATTCTTTTTGACAAAGTTTTGTAGATATACAAGGTATTTATATAGTGCTTGTAATGTCATACTATCAAGATAATGTTCTACAAATCATAATTTGTTTATTTTAGTCAGAAAACAATGAAATATTGTATAATTTAATGATTTAGTTTACATTAGTAGAAAGGTATGTTCTGTAATGTTCTAATGGGTCAAAGAAACTTCCCACTTTTGGCTTGTTTTCTTCAAAATAGATAGAAAATTGAAATATGAAAGAAGAATCGGAGCTGTGTTTTTAATAACACGCTTGACATCAGAGCGGCGTAATACTGGTGCAAATTAAAACTCTTCTGCCACTTGCTCCCTTTTATTAGGATTCGTAAGATTGCTTTGTTCTTGGGCTGACATCATATTTGAGGCTTGGTTTATTTTTGCGTGGAATAGGGTTGTTCGCAACAGTCCATGCAAATCAAAAGGCTTGATTTATGCACCTTTCTAGTGGCGGCTGGAACATTAAATTTAATTTTGCTGTTGCAGCCGGGTTCCACCTTGCGCAGGCTTGACACGGTGAACTGGGCCCGCCGGAGCACAGGAATTCATTACTTCTTCCACAATATGCGCAAGCCACATTTGAATGAAACATTTGTCTCTTGTCAGAACAGTGTAAGATCTACTCTCTCTATACAGATATATTAAAAATAGGAGGGGAGGAAGGCCTCGCACTTGACTGTAACAAAGCTGGAAGTCGCATAGCCTTGGCACATTAGAATAAGGCTTGTTGGATGTGGGCTGAGAAACAATCTGTTTCTTGCCGTGAGATTCCATTACTGTTTCGGAAAAATAGCGCCACGCAAAGTAATGAGATTTGTTTTCCACTCCTACTTGTATAGTTTTGCATTTTACAGACCTAAAGGCACACTGAAATACAAATATCATTAAATACAAGACACTAAGTAGCTCCAGAAGCAGTTTTATTTATTGTTTTTTTTCTTTAACTAAATTACGACAAGTTACAAGACAGAGATTGTTATTAATTATCTCCTCAAATAGAAACCTTTTTAACTTCACGTCAATTTAGCTACAGTTTCTTTATTTGTTCTTAAAACAGTTTGCTGATGGCGAGTTGTGAAATATATATTTGGAAAAATAATTCTGTATCATTACCAACTGATGAGATGGTCAATAATAAACACATTTGTAAACAGTCGCAAGAGACATTTTAATGATTCTTTCTAGCAGAATACTGTAAATGATGTCCAATAACTTCCCCCAGTCAAAACGCTTATTAATTAGATTTACTACTTTTTACATTGAATTGGATTTACTGCATCATATTATGGGCTTAATTAAAAAATTAAAAATAAATTAGTAATGTTCAACTTAATTAGTTTGTTTAAATTCAGGCTGTATACATTGTTTGCAACCACTTACCTCAAAATGTTTTAGTAAATCCAATAAATATTGTTTTTAGTGTATGCTATGTCTATTAAATAACAAAATAAACCTATTTTTTATTTGTTGTTTTATAAAATATACTGAAAACATTTGTCTTCATCTTTTGTAAGTTCTATGTTTATGATTCACTGGTTGTGCTGTTTTCCCAGTACTGGGTTGCGGCTGGAGGGGCATCTGCTGCATTAAACATGTACTTGAGTAGTTGGCAGTTCATTCCATTGTAGTGACGCCTGATAAATGAGAACTAAGCTGAAAGAAAATGAATGAGTGAATGAATGAGTCGTTGTGCTACAGTATATCCTCTTGTTAAGTCTGACGTCAAACGGTACTAATAAGTGTGATTTATTTAAATTAATTTCGAGAGGATCACGTTCTAGGACTCTCTCCTAGAACAGCATGCCAAACACGCTTTATTATCAATCATCAGCTAAGTGTGAACTCTTGAAACATTTATTAAAAGCTGTAATACTTTCGAAAATGATGATTGCAATGTCCATGCCTAATATTAAAAGGCCAGATATAGATAAAAAAAAAAAATTGTTAAAATATTGGTGTCTGTGATGCAGCCAGATCTGAGAGACTGAGTGATCTAGAGACTGTTGTTGTTGTGTACACCATGTCTATGTAAGAAATTCACTTCAATGTGTAATATGACTAAAATTGTTCATAAATAAATATTTTCTCAGTTCAAATGAGTAGCGGCTTGGGCCCGGAAACAGTATTCTATACGAAAGCCCACATGGAATCCACAGATTTCTAGGCCATCTTTGAGTCTATTTATATATACTTTTGTAAATTTATATTTAATCAGTTTTAAATAAATTTCAGTAACATTCATTTATTCATTTTCTTGTCGGCTTAATCCCTTTATTAATCCGGGGTCGCCACAGTGGATTCAACCGCCAACTTATCCAGCATATTTTTTTACGCAGCGGATGCCCTTCCAGCCGCAACCCATCTCTGGGAAACATCCATACACACACTTTCACACTCATACACTACTGACAATTTAGCCTACCCATTTCACCTATACCACATGTCTTTGGACTTGTGGGGGAAACTGGAGCACCCGGAGGAAACCCACGCAACCACGGCGAGAACATGCAAACTCCACACAGAAATGCCAACTGACCCAGCCGGGGCTCAAACCAGCGACCTTCTTGCTGTGAGGCGAACGTGCTACTCACAACGCCACCGTGGCGCCCCAATTTCAGTAACATTATTGACTAATATAACAATTTTCACATAATTTATGTACTTTATTTAATACAGTTTAAAAAAAATTATATTTTTAATATTTTCTTTAGTAGATACTGTATATTATATGAGACACTTGCTTTGTTTACCAAATAGTGGTTTGACTTGGATTTGGACTGTAAACAGTTTGCAGATTCTCCACTAAAATATAGCAAAAAATGTCTGCAGATTCTGTCTGGCCCTATGTCACTACTTAACAAGCGGATAGAGTAGTTTTGATTCTCTATGAACTGCTTATTCATAAGAATCATCTGTGCAAGAGTCAGAATACATTGGTTGCACTGTATTCTTTTGGTTCACTAAAAAACATGGACTCCTAGAATATTTAGTTTAAGAGTCACAATATTGACCGGCTAATAAGAATGTTTTTTTTTAAAACAACAAACAAGCTTAATTTGTTTGAACTACACCAGCTGTGCTGTTTACTTTTGAATCAGTTTTGTTCAAGACGCAAAGTTCACCGGACACATTACATTTTTTTTACTCACTAAAAAGAATTGACTTGTTTTAATCAGTTATTCTAGTGTTGGATTACACTACTTGTAATATATTCAGTACAAACTGCCAACTCACTAATTTAAGAGCTCAATATTTGGGTTATTTTGTGTTTTATTTTACAAAAAAGCTCATAAGAATCATCTGCTTAGCAGATGAATTACGCCAAATTTGCCACAGTAGATAATTTATTAGCCCTCCTAAATGATAAGACCCCCTGTAAATTATTTTCCTTAATTTCTATTTAATGGAAAGAAGGTTTTTTTAACACATTTCTAAATATAATAATTTTAATAACTAATAATTTATAATAACTGATCTTTGCCACAATGACAGGACACAATATTGTACTAGATATTTTTCAAAATGCTATTCAGCTTAAAGTGCAATTTAAAGGCTTAACTAGATAAATTTGTTTAATTAGTCAAGTTAGGGTAATTAGGCAAGTCATTGTATAATGATGGTTGTTCTTTAGACAATTGAAAAAAAATGTTGCTTAAGGAGGCTAATAATATTGACCCTAAAATGTTTTTAAAAAATAATGATTGCTTTTATTCTAGCCGAAATAAAACAAGCAAGACTTTCCACAGATTAAAAAAAAATATTAATAGGAAATACTGTGAAAAATTTCTTGCTCAGTTAAACATAATTTGTGAAATATATATTAAAAAAAACAAAATTCACAAGAGGACTAATAATTTTGACAACTGTATGTAAATGATTTGCAAAAAAACAACACCTATGCATATGAGCCATTTGTTTGTAAATCAGACAACACTAATTAAGGATTTTACTGTTTGTTTTTAATTTGCTACATAGACCCGACTCATTGGAGCTGTTAGATGCCTGAATCAGTCTTTCATACAGTATATTCATATTCATTAGTGGGTTTCTGGCTGTGCTGAATAGTATTGCAGAAAAGTCTGACTGCATCAGTGTTGCATCTCGATTTGCTGGAGAAATGCACATGCGAGATCCGTTGACAGAACTGAACGGCATTCTGTGCAGCTTCAGATTACACCCGTATGCTGTTGAAAGCAGCAAGGTTGATTACATGACCAGTGTAGTATGGCAGGGTGCCACCCTTTGATAAAGTGAATTCCTCATGCATGCACAGTGATGGCTGTTGACTTCAAGGGCATGCTGAATATTCCAATTGACTACCCACCCTCTGCTAACCCTGACGATTGCTCCATATGACCCTGTACGGCAACAAACACCCAGGTAATTCAGATTTCAACCAAACATGTGACCAGTGGTGTTCTTAAACAATTGAAGTATGCTTTTTTGTTTTGGTTCTAGTGTGCCACACCTGGGGTTAGTTCAGCTCAAAATGAAAATTCTGTCATTATTTACTCACACTCGTGTCTTTCAAAACCCGTAAGGCTTTCATTCATCTTCAAAAATGTAACATAGCAAACTGCCAGTTGTATTTTGAAATATATTAGGGACGTGCCAATTGATTGGTTACCAGGTGCTATTTAATTGCTACTATTTAATAGTGCTAGATAATTGCTTCTAAGTACTCAATCAACAGTCTTTCATTCCCATGCTGACGAGACCAGAAAATGCACACTTGCTGTCAAAACAGACAGACTCGCCATTTCAGTCTCTTTCTGGCAGAGGTGAAATAATAATAATTCATTTATTCATTTCCCTTC
This sequence comes from Danio albolineatus, assembly GCA_903798035.1. Classification (NCBI taxonomy): domain Eukaryota; kingdom Metazoa; phylum Chordata; class Actinopteri; order Cypriniformes; family Danionidae; genus Danio; species Danio albolineatus. The sequence continues at coordinate 3,464,880 of CAIGQQ010038251.1, forward strand.
GGCTTAGTCCCTTATTTATCAGGAGTTGCCACAGCATAATGAACCGCCAACATTTCCAGCATATGTTTCCAGCATCACAGCGGATGCTCTTCCAGCTGCAACCCAGTACTGGTAAACACCCATACACTCTCACATTCTAAGGCTAATTTAGTTCATCCAATTCACCTATACTGCATGTCTTTGGATTGTGGGGAAACCGGAGCATCCGGAGGAAACCCACGCAAACACGGGGAGAACATGCAAACTCCACACAGAAATGCCAACTGGCCCAGCCGGCACTTGAACCAGCAACCTTCTTGCTGTGAAGTGACAGTGCTAACCACTGAGCCACCATGAAGCCCCAATGATGATGATAATAAAAAAGAAAATAAAAAATAATAATAATAGGGGCGCCACGATGGCGTAGTGAGTAGCACGTTCGCCTCACAGCAAGAGGGTTGCTGGTTCGAGCCTCGGCTGGGTCAGTTGGCATTTCTGTGTGGAGTTTGCATGTTCTCCCTGTGGTCGCGTGGGTTTCCTCCGGGTGCTCCGGTTTCCCCCACAAGTCCAAAGATATGCAGTACAGGTGGATTGGGTAAGGCTAAATTGTCCGTAGTGTATGTGTGTGAATGAGAATGTATGGATGTTTCCCAGAGATGGGTTGCGGCTGGAAGGGCATCCACTGCGTAAAACAGATGCTAGATAAGTTGGTGGATCATTCCACTGTGGCGACCCCGGATTAATAAAGGGACTAAGCCGACAAGAATAAAAATAGGGTGATGCCATGGCACAGTGGGTATCGCTGTCGCCTCACAGCAAGAAGGTCACTGGTTAGAGCCTCGGCTGGGTCAATTTCCTCCGGGTGCTCCGATTTCCCCCAAAAGTCCAAAGACATGCTATAGGTGAACTGGGTAAACCAAAATTGTTTGTAGTGTATGAGTGTGGATGAATGTTTCCCAGTGATGGGTTGCAGTTGGAAAGCCATTCGCTGCATAAAACATATGCTGGATAAGTTGGTGGTTCATTCTGCTGTGATTTAATAATAAATGTATAATAATAATAATAAGTGAATAATAATAATAATGATAAAAATAATAATAATAATAATAATAATAATAATTACATGGTAAGGTACAAATCGTGCATCTTTATTAAATAACTGTAGACTATACTTTGTTAACTAACAGAAGTAATGTTCCTGGCCATTGTTTAAAAAATATGTAGAAAAGTGTACTAGACCAGTTTTCAGGCTATTTAATTGAGCCTTTTCTGTTCACAAAGACTTCCAGGAATTAAGATTTGACTTCCGAATCAAGTCACCCTTAAACAATATGCAGAGATCAGCATTGAACACTATGTATAATGAACCTTCTAAAAAAGCATCATCGTCTGATTTTTGATAATCCTCTTGTTTTGGAGATCACTGCAGCAGGTCGGTCTCCTCCATCTTGCCTGCGGTGGCTTTCCGATGACTCTGGATCCCCTGGGCCCTTTCAGAGCCAAAGTGTGCAGCCAATGTAAGGATGCAAATGACTTTCCAAGGTCCTTGTGATTGCTCATTAACTTTCAGCAGGCATAAGTCCTTACTTTATTATTGACTGCACAGAATACACAATACACTGACCTCTGCCACGCGCAACTAAATCTCTTCCTGCCAATCCATTGCACTGATTTCTGCAACCGGCCAGAAAACTGCAGCCAGCAGTTTAGTCACCTTTAGCGTTAACATGGCTGACTCCCAGACTCTTTTACAATTTTTTAGTTTTTTTGCAAACTTCGACATTTTAAGCAACATTAATCAGATTTACAAGGCGAGGCATTTCTAATCTATATGTTGAATGTCCTTATAATCAGACATTTTATTAGTGTGATATCAAATAATTGAAAACATTTAGTTAAATTTAATTAGTGGAGTTGCTGTACACTTCTTTTGAACAGTATTGCAGAAAACTATTGTCCAACTATATCGGTGTTGGATCGTCATCGGTAGAACTTGTTTGGATTTCTTTTTTTTTTTAAGAAACAAAATAAATAGAGAGCCTTTAGATTTGACTTTCGGTATTTGATATTTGTGTTGTAAATTTATCCAATAAAATGTTTTAATAAAACTATATAAAATTATAATTATGAAGGTAGAATAGTTTATATTACTTCAAATAAAATAACTTTTAACAAAAGTAAAATAATAATAATTAGTTTGTATTTTTTTGCTCATTTTATTTAGTCTAACTTAAATTAAAATAACTGAAACTAAACTAAAATAATTGGCAAAGATTAATTGTGATTAATCATATTGTTTTCATATGATATACTGTATGTGACATTTATGTGATACAGACATAGAAACAAAACTATACACAACAATTTTGTTACACTGGTTTGTAAATGTGCATGTATAATTTGTATCATATACCTATGTATTTTATATCTGAATCTATGTTTTTTAAACATGTTCTCAAATATATACATGCATCCAAAATAAGCATTTGTTTTGACAATTTATGTGTGTATGTGTCTGTGTGTGTGTGTGTGTGTGTGTGTGTGTGTGTGTGTGTGTGTGTCTGTGTGTTTCTGTGTGTGTGTGTGTGTGTGTACGTGTGTACTTATTATACTTATAACACTTATTTTGGATGTGATTAATTTTTTTCCCGCACTAAAAAATTTATAAGAAATATGTAGACATTTTAAACCACATATATTAAACAGCAGTTACAGTAGACTAATGGAAATTAATATCATTTATTTATTTACTGTCATACTTTTTTCACTCAGTGTACCTACATAATCATCAGAATAGGTTTTATAATGGTTTTTGCCTAATGAAATTCTAATAAAAAACAAACAAACAAACAATTCCCGCATATCATGTTGCATGAAAGTGACCAGAATAGACCCAATTTCTCCACAAGTCCAGAATGTTATTCCACCAGGCGGACTGGAAAAAAATGTTTAAAATTCTTCTGCTGTTTAGCCACCTCTACCTACACACTCAAATATTTACTGAAAGCTGGGGGAATTTCAGCAAGCCATTATAAATCTCCCGACTCTGCGGGCTTCTGGATCTCTGCGAGCTCCGCGCTTATGCAGATTAAGAGGCTGTGAATCAACATATTAAAAGCACCTGACATTTTGTCCTGATATATTGAATCGTTAGCGCGACAGAATCACTTAAGCTGGATCTACTAACATCAAGTTTCCTCTGGTTATTGACCTCTGCACAGCGGCCCTGACAAGTGGAGCTGCAGCAAAGTTCATTAATAATGTGAAATAAATCAATTGTGCAGGAAATAGAGGAATCCCTGCTGCAGGGGTCATTTTGTCTCATCTTTTGACCATGCGTATTGGTGCGCTGTGACATCTCACCGCTTGCGTTAAATATTCGATGCACAAAGTATTCATAAGGACGTTTATGGGGTATGAGTGTGCAGATCGTTCAGGTCCCTTTCACTTCTGAACCATGTGCTTGTCAGGTAAAAAAAAAAACACCCTGAATGTCAGAAATTGAATATTTTTTTCTTGGAATATGAATAAAAAGTGAGTGTTATTAACTCTTGAACTTAAAACAGGACCCAATCAATCACACAGGCCGTTTTTAAACAAAATTTTGAGATGGTCTAAAGTGAGTAAGTTTTGTGGTACATCAAAAACATCTGCGAAATAAATAGTTGCTCGGGGTAATATTTTTTGTTTCTGGCATTCAGCCGTGGAACTGGTTTTCTCTGAGACAGAATATGAACAAACGGTCCTGCGAAATGAAGACAAATATGTCAAGTCTTTTTTTCTGGTAAGCGGCCAAAAAGCAGCCAAAACCTCTGTTCATTCATCAGTCATTTTCTAACTGCATCACCGGATAATTGCAGTAATGACTGTCGACGTGGACCATCAGAATAAATGGTCATGTTTTATGAATTGTAGCACCACTCAAATAATCCAGAAACAGTAAACATTAAAATGCCATATTTACTGCGCTAGTTGAGATGGATATGATCCTATTATCCTCCATTAAGCAAATGCGGTACGTAATGACTGATGGCTAAATTGTGATGCTTGACAAAGTCCATTGTGTTTTGGTTTATACAGTTGGGAGCATAATCCTAATGGGCAGAATCAAGCCGTTTATCATGAACAAAACCGAATTTTGAGTTCTAACGATTGTGCCAATGCTGTCATATTAAACTATTTGTGTCTCTTTCCATAGACATTTATTATTGTTCGGCCAGTAATCAAAATATTGCATTAGTCATTCAATTATTTAATGCACTTTTGACATTTCATGGCAGGGCACACTATGAAAAATTTCAAATCAGAAAGTTTTGATTGAAAAACACCAGTCAAGGACTTTATATGTTTCAGTAAAAAACAATATAATCAATTTCACAGTAAGTAAATGTGTTTAAAAAAAAAACATGAACCACACACACAAACATGTTTAATATCTTTTAAAAAAAGAAATATCTGACAATTTAAAGCTGATTTTTTCAGAAAGATTTTATGACGTACATTCAAGCCTGAAATTATCTATCCTGCTGTATGAATATTTATTTAAAATGTATTTATTCAATTTAATTCGTCTTTATTTCTATAGTGTTCAGTATAGTGTTTCTATAAGTTTTCAGAGTTGAAGTTCATTTGGTTCAGTTCAGTGTGGTTTAAATTTCACTGCTGAAAATCAAAACACTGAAGAGCAAATCCATTGATGCGCAGCTCCACAAGTCCCAAAACCAAGCAAGCCAGTGGCGAAACTTCAACAATTTACGAAAGTGAAGTAAAAAAAAGAAAAAAGAAACCAGGCTCAGTTGGGCACGACCATTTCTCCTCTGGCCAAACTTCCTGTGCAGAGTTGCAGTATAGGCACCATTAATAAACATTTATTTAATTTAACAACAATATCAAAACAATGTAAATGTTAGTCTGGAGTTGTTTAACAAGATAAACTTGTGTTGCTTGTATACACTTAGGTCCAATACCAATTCTACCCCTTAGCCCTTCCTCTTACCCAATATTTTTAGCTTGAAGGCATAGGGCTAAGGGGAAGGGCTTAATAGCCTTGATAACAGATTTTTCAGGACCACACTCAAAACTAAGGACTTAGAAAATTTCCCAGAATACACCCAGAATTCACAAATTATGCACATAATTATTATGATTTTTTACAAGAAACAAACATATGTTTTAATACATTCATAACTGCGTTTGTGCTTTACCACCATGCTTAAAAAAATAAAAATAAATAAAAATAACTCCTGTATCGTTGTGCCACAACATACTTTCACTTTTCATTCTGACACTCGAATACCCTGTCAGAAAAGTCTAGTGGGTGGGAATCACCTTTTTACAATGTTAATGTTGTTTTCATGGATGAATATGGCCATGGTTTAAATACACTGTACAGTTACGAGCTTATTGCCACATTAAATCGTTGCCTTCAGCGATTTCCTGAAAATAAATACGAAAAAATAACGCAACTGGAATAGCTACAGTAGTTTCCTTTGTCAATCTCATATGAAGTAAGAGCTCATGCACTCAAAATAATGATTACTGCTGCTTGTTCAAATTGCCTGTATAAAATTAGCTGAAACAACACAATTCTTGTAATTTCTTTGGCTAATTTCTTTGTTTTACGTTCAATCCACTTCAATTTGTAAATAATTATGCTAACTTAAGCGTTTTGTGTTGGGACAACTGCCTGGTTAAGGGATTTGTAGTTCCCAGCATGCTTTGCGTGGGATTGAATTAAGCAAATTAAAATATTGACAATAAAAGTAATCTTAGATGTTTTACATTAATAGAAAGACTTGTTAGAGTTTAATATTTACTTTAGTTTGAAGATTTAAAAGATTTTCATATAATGTTTTGAGGTTACCGCCTTGCAGAAGCACCCATGCTTTGGGTGTTCACTTTAGCAACAATGAAGTTTGTTGCTTTGCTCATTGAGCAATAACTGTCATTGAGCAATAACTGAGTTCTGAGATCAGTCTCAATCCACTGTATAAGTAACTCGTGAAATACACTTAAAAATGGCTTCATTTTGGATAACGTCAAATAAAACTAGAAGACTTCAAAACGTACACATAATAGACATACATGATATTATCAGACCTTTAAGTTTAAGTTAAGTAAAATCACAAATGTTTTTAAACTTTTATTTGATAAAAGTATGTTGGACCAACTCAATTGCATTTAATTGTGTAAATATATATATATTTTTAGTTGGTGCTAAACAAAATTAATGCATGGAAATCCTGCCCTCAATTAAATTGAGTTCATCCAATGAGTTATATTTTTTTTTGAGTGTATGTAGTAGTGCTGTCAAATTATCAATGTTTCATCCTGCAGTGGTTTGTCAGAAAGCGCACACTTTATACACTGCATTTATCAAGAAAATACAGTCAAACACACTATAACATTAGTTTGGATAATTGTCTTGTTGTTTTTGTAAACTGTCACAGTAAGACACTGCTAAGCTAAAAACTTAGCATGTTATAGAATGATATCATTTCAAGCACTCAAACATATTTTAGAGTTAAGAATCATGTAAAATACAGCATTCTCAAAATGCTACTCTTTGAAGCTGCTCTTAGCTAAAGAGATTAGCATACTATAAAATAATATAATGTCTGCCCATTTGTGATGAGAATGCATATCAGTTAACAAAAAAATAACATTGTGAACACTTAATAGATGTAGCTTATGTTATGTTAAGCCTCATTTACACTACAAGCTGCTTGCAGCGGCAAATTGACAAGCGGCCGATCATTTCAATGGAAAGTGATCGACTTCCAGTAACCTCCATCTACACGAGCGACAGCAATTGGGTTAGCGACCAGGTGGGCGTGCCGAGCAACGCAACAAACTTGAGAATTCTTCAACTTTATGCAAATGAAGAGCGATTTTTTTCAAGTGACAGCCAATAGGAGCACCAGTCCAGCTCACGTGATTCTCTCTCAGCTCACTCAGAGGCCGGTTGTATTAGTGCTGTATACACCAACACAGTCCTGCGTTTGAAGCAAGTCACCACCCAGAGCGACAGGCAGCTACAAAGTCACTGCTAGTCTGAATGAGGCATTAGTTTGGACCGCAAATTTTGTTATTCTTGTAAACCAAGAGAATAACTGCTAGGCTAAAGACAGTTAGCATTTTATCTTTCCTATTAAATCGTATCTTTTATATGCAATGATTCATTGTAATAAGTAAATATATAAGGATGAATTTGGCAGCATTATTCTTTTTTTGTATATCTGAATTGTGAATCCTTATAGCTGTGACAGTTTTTCAACATACAGTATACTATAGTAATATAGTATAGTAATATAGTAAGGCAGTATAGTAATATAGTAAGGATAGTATAATCCAATTAACAGGGGTTTACCGTATAATTCGTACAGCTAACATTTCAACAATATTTTACAGTAGTTACAAGAATGTTTTTTGTTTGTTCTTCAATTTTTGTAGTTATTTTAAAGCCAAGCAGACTTTAAAGCTACAGATCTTCCCTTCTGTCTAATTAGTGGTTTTTGTCCCGGCGAAAGTGCCACCCTCGTTTGTGCAGCTTGTCTGTCTCGCACTTTCATTTCTTCATCATTCTTCACTCCATCGATTGGTGTTGTTCATCAAGCATCTGCAGGGCAGTGTGAGCTCTGTTGGCAGCAGCTGGAAGTGCAGTGTCAGCTATAGTCGAGTCGTCCTTCAGCACTCGCCGTCACTGGAGGAATGAAGGACGAAGCCGCTGACAGAACAACAACATGGTGGGGGGAAGCAAAGTATCACTTAATGTGTCGCTCTCACTTGAAAACAGAACGGAAACAGTTGCTAATCCCTGTGTGGTCTCAGTATGAGATTAGGATTGGGATTCAATCAGATTTTACAGTGATAGGTGTTTTTGTTTCTCATCGTCAACAGAAATGTTCTTTTTTATTTGTATTCCATGAAAAGCTGACTGGAGTTTGGAGGAATGTTTGGGTCATCTTGAAGTATACTAAAATTATTAAGTGTTGATTCTGGTCAAACTGAATAATATGTATTATTATTATTGATAAACCATTTGAATGTGAGATAACACTGCTAATGTATGTCTGTTAGTGCAGACTGATTTTGAATTTAATGCATTTTCATTCATTTAGTTTCCTTCGGTTTAGTCCCTTGTTTATCAGGGGTGGCCACAGTGGAATGAACCACCAACTATTCCAAAATATGTTTTTTTACACAGCTGATGCCCTTCCAGCTGCAACCCAGTACTGGGAAACACCCACACACACTCACATTCACACACACACACTCATAGGCTATTGCCTGTTTGGTTTTTACAATTCACTTACACCACGTCTTTGGACTGTGGAGGAAACCAGAGCACCTGATGGAAACCCACCTGAAAAAACTCCATACCTAAATGCCAATCGGCCCAGCTGAGTCTTGAACCAGTGACTTTCTTGCTGTGCTTACCACCGTGCCACTCTTAATGCACTTTGTAGTTGTGATTATATATTGTTTATATAATATATTTATATATCGTGCATATACACACATCTATATATCTAACTATTTTTATTGATTATTATACTAATTGCAGAATAAAAGATACATTTTTGTATGAATTAACATTTTTACAAACAAACCCAGCCCAAACTAGTCCTCAACTGAGGCTTAGAGGTCACAACTTGGGTATAATTATGTGCAATTTAAACCTCTTTCAAAATACAAGAGTCAGGAAACTAAATAAATTAATTGTTTAATAAACGTAATAAAATAGAGTAAATGAGATAAATAAATAATATTTGTTCTAATGAACCAATCACGTTTACACAGTCACTAAACATATACTATTTTTATATAACATTTATAACATTTAATATTAAGATTTAATATATATATATATATATATATATATATA
>CAIGQQ010038251.1:3474145-3491407 GCA_903798035.1 Danio albolineatus
TATATATATATATATATATATATATATATTAAATCTTAATATTAAATGTTATAAATGTTATATAAAAATAGTATATGTTTAGTGACTGTGTAAACGTGATATATATATATTTTTTTTTTATAAGAGAACAAAGTAGACCGGTTCTGTAAGGAAGGAAATTTTAAAGACTTCTGTTGTGATATAGAGCTATACAGAACATAAGTCAAGTAATTAATTGAACTTCAAGGTGGATAATATATATAAAAAATTAATAACAGACCAAAAACCAACCTTAATTGAGGGCTGTGGGCTAAATAAATACACCCCAAACGGTATTACATTAAATTTGTATAATTTATTTGCTAATGTTTAAATATAACTAGAAAATGTAGAAAACTAAAAAAGCAAACAATCTCATTTATAACACAATGGAGTTCAATGTTGAATACACTAGTCAAGCTGCTCCTGCCTTTCCCTTGATTGTCTTGTGCATTGTCCTCAAGTGACAGTATTTACTTTTAAAAGTCTGATTCATTTACAACATTTAATTTTAAACATTTCATTTCAGTTGACTTTTTTGTAGCTCAGCAATAAAACAAACAAACAAACAAACAAGCAAAGAGAAGGTTACGTTAAATTCAAAATCACAATCTCCGTCAAAGGAATTTGGTCAAAGGTTTCTATCCCACCTTCCAATTCCTTCTCCCTCTCTTTTCAGATGGGACGTTGGGCCAAATCAAAGGTTATCATGGGCCAACTTTGGTCCACGGGCCCTACTTTGGGCATCTCTGATATGAAAAAATGCATTCATTTACATTATATGTAATAGAGATTTTATTAATTTATTATCCTTAATACTTAATCACCATGCACACACTTTTAAAATCATTTTACATTTTAAATTCATTTTTATTTAAAAATCTAAATATTTACTCTAATATATAATGTTTACACTTTTAAAAAATTCATGGAGAACTAAGGTAAAATATATTTTATTATTATAATTAATGTTTAATGCCACATTTTTAAAAGCATTTTACAGTGATTTTCATGATGAGGATTATTACTGATTTCATTGTTCCAGAGGAGGAGCACAGGAATAATGGCTATCTTTGCGAACTGCTGACTCAGCCTCTTTCTCCATTCTCAGTCCATTTTGTTTTGATTGGCCACGGGTAAACATATTTCGCTCCATTTAGAGGATTTATTTAATGGCAGAAAACTTACTAACATTGTTTTCATGAGTTTGACCCCCATTTTCTGTGCCGCAATTTTAAAAGTGCAATCCATTGTCACACAATAGAAGATAATGCACTCTAACATCCAAGAAGGGATGTGACACAGACCAACAGCCGCATGAAGTCACTAGCAGATGACTTCACAACACTACTTTTAAACCTGTGGCTTTAATCTGTTTAGTTAACCTGAATTAATGGGTATCAGCACTTCTATGTTTTTGTATATCCACCCTTTCCCACACATGACTCCTTGCGTTTCAAATAAATAAATAATCTTTTCAAAAAAATAAATAAATTAGATTAATTTTTTTTGTCAATCTGGTTTATTTGAATAAAGAAAAAAAAAACAGTTCAGTTAATTGCAGTTTACTAGAAGTTACTCCCGTAATAAACTCAAAGCATCATGGGGTGTAGGAAAATGGTGAACAAGCCTTAAACATCCACTGTCAGTTGTTTAAGAGTAAGAACAAACAAATAACCATCCTGATAACAGTTGATGTTTGGGCCAAGACGGCTGCTTCAGTCAGGTGGATCTGCCAGACAGGCATCACCACACTGTCCTGACAATTCACAGAGACAAACACTGTGACAGATCTGGAAACAGGGGCAACAGAGGAGCTCTGCCTGTTCCCTCAGGAGAGATTCAACAGTGACTGTTCTCGCACGGGTCACGAGAGCTAGACTTGATTAGGAAGAAGGGATCTTAATCGTGAAAAAAAAAAAAAGTGGAGCCACAAGTAATCTTGGTGCCTATGTACCCAAAGCAGATGGTGGGGGAAGTACTAAAGGGAAGAGCCAGTTTGGGGCATTCAGACGGACCCCAATATTGAGCTTAATTTTTAAAGGAAAGTCAAATAAGTGTTGTGTTATGAATTTATTTTGTGTAAAATTGAGGAATAGTAGGTTTGAATACAAACAGTAGTAAATGTTAACACTGACCATACACACAGTAAAATCTAATTGGTGTCCTAACAACAGGTCACACAATGCTGCGATAAAAGCTGTCTTTTCCATGTTAGGAGTTTTTGACCTAGTCTGTCATGGCGATGAGCAGAGTTTCTGTTTCAGAAGCAGTTTCTATTTCTTCGATGACATGGCTGATCAACAGCATAAACTGCTATTACAATGATCACCTCAGATACTGATTATTTGCTTTATTCAGTGTTAAATGTTACCAGTATGTGTTTGAAAACATTTTATATGTTTTTTTTGTTTTGTTTTTGCCATGCTGATAGCTACAGCACTTAGCATGTAATTATTATTATTAAGTTAATTATTCATTAATTAGATTATAAAACTGGCCATTTTGTATTTTGTTGGGAAGACAGCACTATTCTGCACTTCTTTGATTGTGATATTTAAATGTTTTCAAATTACTTGTCACTTGTTGTTATGACATAGTATAACTCTTTTTAGCTGACTTAATATTGACCTTAATTTGCAATGTGTAAGTGCGCCCATTTCCGTGATTTGTTGGCCACAGTTGCCTATGGGAAAAAATGACTAGGAATACCAAATGGCAGAAGACAGTCAAAGTACTTAATCTACAAACCAGTGTGTTTGACATAAAACCAGTGTGTTTTATAATACATAAAACCAAAAATAATATAATTACAAAATAACATTGCAGCATCAAGCAGCATAACAGGCTGTTTTTTACTGCTAAAAATGAATGGAAGCGAAAGAGACCGGAAGTCTCGAGTCAATAACATTGTAACGGCAGCACCCACTTATACACAAAGAATAAGGTCAATACGACAATTTGTTCATTTTTATTGTTAATTCTGGTATGTCTGCCTTTTTGGGGAGGTTTTGTTGTGCTGAAAACTAGACTTGAGGATGGGTCTAAAAATATTAATATCTATACAGTATTTTTCTTTGTTTTTGTTAATGAAACTGAAGTCTGTTGGTTATGTTAACATGTGCATGATTGAAGCAACTACACTCTTAAAACAAACGGTTCAATATAGAACCAAAAACGGTTCTATGGAGCGCTTCATATATGGAACCCCAAAAAGGTTCTATATAGAACCATTTTAGGGGTTCATTAAATAGAACCCCAAAGGGTTCTTTGAATTCAAGTTAGATGGTTCTATTTAGAACCATTTAAGGGTTCTTTTTATTTATTATTGAATTATTGTTACTTATTAATAAATAAAAAATAAAACCAATCCAGACAATTCAAATTGTTTAAATTTATTCAATTCATTATACAAAATATTTTTTTAAATATTTAAAATTGCACCTCTGCATACTTTGCATTGGACAGCAGATCTACCTTAACAGTTTAATGGCATTCAACACTGTTATTGTAATGACTTCACTTTTATAAGCTTTTTTACTGTTTGAACAAATACAGAGCTTAACTTTCACACATCTCTAAACGGAAGAGAAATATATCACAATGCAGATGGAAACAATACACAAACAATCAAAACATCTATTAAATAACACTACAATTTCAAAAAGTGGATGGTACCTGCATGTATTGGTCATCACAACATCCATTTTTATACATAATTTAATAAGAAACATCACTAAAACATTGCAGAATGATTAGACAAAACACTGCAAACAGCCATTCCACAACCTGTAGCATGTCCATGTCTGTCAGCCTCTCTTATAAGGTAAATAGTTTTGTCCATGGGTGGCACAGTGGCTCACTGGTTAGAACTGTCACCTCACAGCAAGCAGGTCACTGGTTCGAGTCCCGACTGGGCCAGTTGGCATTTCTGTGTGGAGTTTGCAAGTTCTCCCAGTGTTCATGTGGGTTTCCTCTGGGTGCTCCTGTTGACCCCACAGTCCAAAAGCATGTGTACGGTATAGGTGAATTGGCCATAGTGAGTGAATGTGTGTAGATCTACTGTATGAGAGAGTATATGGGTTTCCAAGTGCTGGGTTGTGGCTGGAAAGGGCAGATTAGTTGGTGATTCACTCCTCTGTGGTGCCTCTGATAAATGAGGAAGTAGAAGGATAGCGAGTGAGTGTTGTCCATTGTAATACTGACACTTCAAGCCTTGGTGGAATCAGGAGAGCTGCTGAATCCTGGATGGTGTAGGACCTTTGGATTTCTGTAAAACAATATTTTAATGTTGAGTACTTTTAACCAATTAACATGTCATCAAATAGAATTACAGTTATAATCAATACAATTAAAGTGTGTGTGAGTGTGTGTGTGTGTGTTTGGGGCAAATAGTATGTAGTATAGTGTGTAGTTACCTTCTGCGGTTTCCTCTGCTGGTCCAATGAGACTGTCATGGAGCACTTCCTTCTTTCCGTCCCTTTTTGGGCCATTTCTTTTAAAGATGTTTCTGTGTTCTTTACCAAGTTTTCTATGCAGCATCCTAAATGCAAAAAAAACATTTTGTTTACTTCATGTGTAAGTTTCAGCAATACAAGTTTCTTAAAGTCATCATGGACGCAAAACTATTTGGCACACAATGTAACAGTGTTTACTCACAAGCTGTGGCACTCCAAGAAGAAGAAACTGCTCCATTAGTTCTGCAAACCCCTCCATAATCTGTACTCTGGAAAAGGGTGTTTCATTCGGTTCTTGACTTATGAGTATCTGGTGTCGCATTCCAGGTCCATCACAATCTGAGGTAGGAAGACAGCATTTTAGAGTGTGTAAATATGAATTTATAATACAGAATTAATCTACCTTTGGCATAAAATGTATTGAACTGAACTTGCCTTGTGTTAAGTTCCTCAGAGTACAGTTCACTTCCTTTTCATCCCATTAATTTGTTTCATTTTGCAAGATGATTGATGAGCTCACCACTGAAATCCTTTCATTTTTAAATTTGTTTTGCAGACATTCCAACAAGGTATCCTGTAGGCAAATTTACACTTTCTTTTAAAACATATTTTCTTTGCAGGACTTTTTAATAAGCAATGACCTTAATATTCTCACTGTACAAACAGCAGCAATAAGTAATAGAACATTTTTGTGATAAATATATTATTTCAGTACACAACAACCAAGTCTGACATATGCATGTTATAAAATACAATATTTACCAGGTGTCCTTGTTGATGATAATTGTGTCACAATTATGGATGTAACGCATGTCCTTCTTTAAGCTGGGATCCTTCCTCTTCAAAGCTACTTGTGTCCTGCAGCCCAGGTTACAATACAATGTTAAAGTCTTTTATAATATTCATTTCATAATACTTAATACAGTTTGTTTAGAATTAAAAGCAATAATACATACCGAGCACAAGATTTACGATGCAGTTCAGTTTCCAGGCTATTTGAAGAAAAGAAAGATATACATTAAAATATGAATTTTAAACTTATTTAGCACAATATATACATATATGTAGCCTATATTTAACAAGGTTCAACATTTCACAATACATTTAGCCTGCATGTTTGTATGTCCTTCATAAATAACACCTGATCTATTATCTATGGATTATTAAAATATGTTTTGGCTTTAAAAGGTTTCAATAATACACTTAGCAATCATCACAATAGCGCGTGCATAGACTCGGGCGGGCGGGCGCGTGCATAGACTCGGGCGGGGCACGAGCGCGACATGCTCCCTTGCGGTTTTAATGCAGACTAGCCGGCGTGTACACTACTTTACAGAGTTTAGCCCGAGTTAAACTCGGCTAAACTCACACACGAACAAGCTGGGAGTACTTGTTTGTTCAAGGTTGGAGATAAAAACTGCACGAAAGCGGAAATCGGCTCATAAGAAGTTACCATTAAAAGAGCGTGCACGCGCTTCACGCTGCCTCTCAATGCCCGTCCTTGAATAACGCACCTGTTTTATTGTTATTGACATTTTAATTAATACTGACAAACAAATAAAGCGAAACTGTAACTTATTTCGAACAAAAAGCAGAGCAAAGTCAGCTTGACACAGATTTCTGAAGCGAAGGCTGTCGACAGAGACCATCAGAAACTTACAAGCACAGTATTAATCCATATTAACGTTACCCCTTATTCAGTCTGTCACCATATAACACAAGGGAAGAGAAACATTACCCCGTAATACAAAATATTTCATTATTATAGTTTTAAAAGAGTAATAACGTACCTGAATGATGGAGCTGCAAAAGCGGAGTTCTCCTTTTCAAAAATTAACCGTCACTCTCCAGGCTCTTCACCACCAGTCCACCAATGAATGACGTCACCAGAGGGCTTTTTCATGATTATTACTTTAAAACAATTTATTAAACCATAACAACACACTGTACAGTCTGAATAAACTGGTTATTTAATTAATTTCACAAAATAATTCGTCAAAAATGTTAAATATTAAGCATATATAAATATTAGTTATATGGTAGCCTAATGTACAAACCTGCGTGAAACAAAAATCCCATCATACATTGATTAGGTTTTTGACCATAGCAGTCATTTTATTAGGTTTTGACTCAAAAAGCTTTGTCTCTCTGTGTTATAGCTTATTATTATTTATAATCTTTACTATATAATTATGTTATAAATCCCACATTATAGAACCATTTTAATCAAAAAGGTTCTTTGCACTCAAAGGGTTCTAAATAGAACCATTTTTTGGGTAAAAGGTTCTACTGGCCAAGTATAGAACCCCGGGGTTCTATATAGAACCTCAAGGAACCTTTTTTTTTAAGAGTGTATCATAAGACAAACAGGTTGCATGTTTTTAACATATAAATATTTAAACAAGTACAATTAAGAAATTTGCTGGTAACGTAACGTCCTTTCACTCAACTAATAAAACAATCTCTTTGGAATACTCCTGTTTAACTCAATGAATTAGGTGTGGTGCTTGGAATCAAAATGTTTTTGTTTTTTTAACCATTTATAAGTGATTTAGCAGACAATTTTCTCTAAAGCAACTTACAATTGAGGAGGCAATCAGTGATTCAATAAGAAGAGGCAAGACATACAAGAAGTGATAGTTATATAAAGAAGATGTTTGTGTTCGGAGAATTCAAGGAAGTTTAGAGAAGTTCTAGAGTTTGGAGGGGGAGAGTTCTTTTTAAGTGAAGAGAGCTTCTACAGGTGGTTTGTCAAACCCACTCGTCAGTGTGAAGCTCACTTTATAAATGCACAATTTTTTAGTTATGCTTATTTTTATCTTATAAGATATTGAGAGATTGTAAGAAAGTGTCTGGTGCAAATGTGCAAAACATTATGCACAACAACCATGTGTTGGTTAAAATGACAGAGAGATGGAGGAGTGCTTTTTATGATTTTTTATAAGTGTGTTATTATGATCTCCCAGCTCTAAATTCATGTTCAATCTTAATTTCAGATGACTAATTCCATTAGATGCGTGAGTGAAAATCCCCAAAAGCCTTTGCAAATGAGCACTCACCTTTGGCTTCAGAATGTGATGTTGCTGTCGTCAGAGCTGTAGCTGTTTTCCCTCTGCATCTGTGCACAATACAGCGGCATTAATTAATCCTGATTATTGCTGCAGGGCTGGTCATTGTGTCTGATTGAATGCTAGCATTTACGGTCAATTTAGCAGCGTCCTTATCAGTGGCCGTTGGCCTCATTTGTAAAGGCCTAATTAGCTGTGAAATACATGACAAGTCAATTGTGGTAAAGCAGGACACAGAATAAAGCAGTGATCAGGCAGATGTCTGCGTGCAGGAGATACACTTCAAGTGCTGTTGCCAAAGAGCCCTTAAAATACAACACTACAATGTAGAGAGATAAAGTGATTCATTGGTTACCTTGTCTATGTATTATAATAATAGAAATTGTATAACCAGCTCATTGCCTAGTATTTGGGCTCTTTGGGCAATACTATGTACATTTATTTAAATATAAACATAAACCAAAAGACATGTACAAACAAATGGTGCTAATGTATATTTCTTTAGACTTCTGTTCAATTATTTTCTGTTAAAACACACCTGCTAATTAACATTTATTTTTATAGTATATAAATATTAGGTTTACTATGGTTTGATATATAAATATGTCAAATATAATATAAATATGATATA
The DNA here is from genome assembly GCA_903798035.1 of Danio albolineatus. Taxonomy (NCBI): domain Eukaryota; kingdom Metazoa; phylum Chordata; class Actinopteri; order Cypriniformes; family Danionidae; genus Danio; species Danio albolineatus. Next base: position 3,482,320 of record CAIGQQ010038251.1, read on the forward strand.
TAGAAATGTATGAACATAATGCATATATAAAATATATAATTCATATATCATATATAATATATTAAAAAATAATGATTAAATAATTAAAAATGTGGTTGCTCTAATTTTATCATATTCGTTATATTATATTAGAAGGTTATGAATATTATATGTATATTATAAATTATGTAACGTTATATCAAAACAGCTGGTGGACATACAGTGGTAAAGGATGGTAGAATAAGGTCTGTGAGTGCTTGTATAGACCTAGTCATCTTTTTATTTTTGCTTGATTTAATGTTGAAAAGTTGCTGTGTAATGTTTTTCATCTCTGATTAATTAATACATTTCATGTACTGCCAAAAAAACATACGGAATCCATTAGGTTAACCACCCGTCACATATTGTGGAAATACCCCACCTTTCTTCAGTTTTTTTGGTTTAATTCTAGTATTAAGAAAGTGTGCAAGTAATCTTGCTAGAAGTCTGTGTACTGCCAAAAAATGCATCCCTGTCAGATTACGCCTCAACTTATTCACCACTACAAGGTGGATTATTGTGTGGTAGGGTTATTATTCGTGTAGAGTTGGCTTGGGTAGCGATTTCAAGGAAGGGATGCTTAATCTGGCAGGGCTGTAATTTTTGGTAATAAAAAGCACAATTTTCACAACAACTCCGGGTTACCACTATTTATTTCCAATGGAGGGGAAGAATTGTTTTCTCCCACGCCGACTCTCAGGCCACGCCCACCTCTATTACACGACACCAAGCAAATCTATCTGTGGAGGTGTCTATGGAAAGAAAGCAGGCAAGCTCCAGGCTTCAGCAGGCCTCTGTTTACTCAAGCAGGTGCGATGAAATGCTCTGCTCTCGGCCAACATCTGTTTGCCATATAAAACTCCAGGACTCTATCAACCATTTATGTACATCAATGACATGGAAATACAAACATTCAGATTTCACCTTGAACTACAGCTGTTTTAAGCATTGTGGCTCGTTTGCAGTTCATAGCAGCTGGGGAAAAGAATGTGCTTTTTGGGGAAATAGAGAAGAGAACCCAAAATATGCTAAATGACAATACAGTGAAAACAATATTTGCTGAAAACATACAAAGCAATGAATGAAAATAATCATTCATTAATTTTCCTTCAGCTTAGTCCCTTTATTCATCAGGGGTCGCCACAGCGGAATGAACTGCCAACTTATCCAGCATATTTCAAGCTGTTGTACAGCGGATGCCCTTCCAGCTGCAAAGCAGTACTGGGAAACATCCATACACACTCATTAACACACATATACTATGGTCAAATTAGCTTATTCAATTCACCTACAGCGAATGTCTTTGGACTGTTGGGGAAACCCACGCCAACGAGGGGGGAACATGACCAACTGACCCAGCCAGGACTCAAACCAGTGACCTTCTTGCTGTGAAGTAACAATGCTAACCACTAAGCCACTGTGTCACCCCTTGTATGGAAATAATTAACAAAAATAAAACAACTTATATTTATCGGTATACTTCCCCAGTTGATTGATTAAACTGAGATTTACAAACATTTTTGTATGAAAAGGTTTAAAATGTCAGGTTTAAATATGCAAATGAGGCATTATTTTATTAAATATGAACAATTGTCCATCCATTTCTAGCTCAAAAATCAAAGTCAAATATTTGTTATGTTGGAAAATTAGGAAATTTATTTTGAATAATAAAATTATGTTTATTTTCAGACATATTATTTCTAAAGAAATCTCTCTATAAAAACCTTCAGAATACATAAAGATGTTAACACTTCAATATTTTCCCTCTATCGCCGGGCTTGCCGTTGCCGTAGTGGCAGTAAATGCGCTTACAGCTTTTGACTGCTGGGTCACGATTTAACCATATTCGTCAGCCAAAACATAAACATGCAATTTTCAGCTTTGCCTTTTCACAATACTAGATAGGACGGTACTGTATGTGATGTGTACAGTTAAAATATATACTTTGTTTTATTGATTGTTTTTGTTTCCTTAGTAATATACATGTTTTTACACTATACTGTAGGTTTAAGAAAAGATGTCTACAATACATGGTGAGAAGCATAGCCCTAGGCTGCAAATATAAGAATTAAGCTCTTTAACCTTTAAACAGTTGTGCCCTATTAAATTGTGTTGGGCTAAAAAAGAACATTCAAATTCTAAATCCTTTAGTTTTTTTTGGAATACGAGAAAATCTTAAAATATGCAAACAAATAAATAAACAGATTGCAATGCCATTTGTTATAACAACACAGGACAAGACACGTTTAATTAGATAATCAAATGTCTCTCATTCTGAACGAATAAATGTTTTCATAATGGAAAAGGGCTTTGTTACTCACTCCTCATGCACGGTATGGATAACATTGGAGAAAAAAAATAATATTAAGAAAACAGCTTTACAAATGTGTGTTATAATTGAAATCTGTAAGCACATATTGATAAAGTGCGACAAAAAACACTTTAAAGTCTATTTTGGATGTTTTATTTACATTAGACTGGGAATAAACACTTAATAAAAGCCTAAAATGTCAAAACTGTGATAAAAACAGTGTTGTTGTCTGTAGTGTCTTGCCTTTAGGATCCGCTGTGATAAACAGTTTTTTTAGGTACAGAAAGCAGCACTTGTAGAAAAGATGGGATATGAATCAGTTCCACTCACTGTGCTGAATCGGGAATAATTTGTGTAGACGGCTGAAAGTGTTGTGTTTGGCAGAGCCGCCCTGTGCCCCTGGCAATAAAGCACGGGTCGCTGTTTCTCTCCTCAGTTTTGGTGGCAAACAGAAATTTATGAGGCATCTGACGCATCTCTCTGGCTCGCCCATCTGCCCGCTACAAGCTATTGGCAACACTTCCACTGTGGCACAGATTGCAAATGTGCCACAGAACAAGAAATTTTAGTAAGTGTTCAGCACTTTTTTTTTTGTCAACAGCCTCATGTTTTAAAATGGTGGGTTTCATAAAAATCAAGTTTGATTTGTTTTAAACATATATCTTACCGGGAAGTTCACCAAAACTGTAAAAGTTCTGTTGAAAAGAACAGATTGGCAGTCGTTTGGGTTTGGTCTGAAGAAAATAATATAGATTTTTTAAAGTGATACACAAACCCATAACATATGCACAATCATATTTATTTATATTTATATAGCTATTTTTTGTTAAATAAATTAGATAAATGTAAATTATAAATAAAATGGATAATTTAAATAAGCTACAAAAATAGGTAACACTTTATAATAACTACACACTATGAATCATTTATTAAGCAGTAGTAAATAATGAATTCATTATTTGTTAAGCATTAACTCTACATTAATAGACATTAGTAAGCAGTTTATACCTGCAGCTACAAATGCTCTATTCTTGACTTATAAGTACATTTATAATGTGCTTAATAATTGTACTTTCATAATTTGTTATACATTTTTCTTGACTAAGTTAAGTATCGCATTATTTACAAACCAGTTGTATTTAAGAGTAGTTGGTGTTTTTTTAAGATCATTCATAATGAGTTAGTATATGATTAATAAACTATTAAAATCAACATTTATATATTGTATTATATATTGTAATTATTTTATGTAAGGCAAGATGGATCCATGCTTTCATGTTGTTGATGCCTGACCCTACCATCCAAATGTTGCAGCAGAAATCGAGACTTATCAGACTAAGCAACATTATTTCCAATCTTCTATTGTTTAATTTTGGTGAGCCTCTACTCTTAAATACAGCTGGTTTGTAAATAATGCGATACTTTACTTAGTCACTTAAATCACCTTTTTTCCCTATTCTGATGCTCGGTTTGAACTGCAGCAGATTGTCTTGACCACGTCTACATGCCTAAATGCATTGAGCTGCTGCCATGTGATTGGCTGACTAGAAATTTGCGTTAACGAGCAATTGGGCCAATAAAGTCAATAAAGTGGCAGGTGAGTTTAATTTAATAAAGCATAACAACATAATATAGTAGTACAGAGTGAATAAAATATATTTTTAATATTTATATGTATTCAATGCTGTATAACGATGGTTTGTTCTGTCAACTACTATTAAAAAAATTGCTTAAAAGAGCTAATAATTTTGGCCTTAAAATGGTCTTTAAAATCTTTTTAACTGCTTTTATTCCAGCAGAAACAAATAAGACTTTTTCCAGAAGAAAGAAATATTATCAGACATACTGTGAAAATTCCCTTGCTCTGTTAAACATAATTTGGGAAATATTTAAAAAAGAAAAAAAAATCATAGAGGAGCTAATAATTCTGACTTCATATATATATATATATACACACACACACACACACACACACACACACACACACACACATATACATATATATATATATATATATAAATGAATATATATATAAGGGCTCAGACGTTTTTTGGGGGCCCCCAAGGGTATTATTAGGGGCCTACCACTTTATTCATCTCCATTTATTCAATATATATAATATATATTATTACTATGAACTATACTAATTATAGGTGACAACAAAGGTGACAGTATTGTCCGATATAGTGCATGTAGTAAATAATATGGTGCTGATGTATTATACATTTGAAGACTTTAGAGCTCTTCCTAGTCTTGTGTTTGTGTATCTTTGACTTGAACACTACGTTCTTTGGCAGTGAAAATGATTGTTGATTTGCTGCTTTAGTTTTGACCGAATCTCTGAGAGCAAATGATATTTGCCCTCATCAAAGCGCAGCACAAGGCAAACATGACGAGGGCTTTGGCTGCTCTGAAGGAAAGAGAAACAGGGAGCGGGTTGAATATCTGTCTGTCTGGGCCTGTGCGGGGCGTCCCGCCGGCTGGCCTGTTTTCTTTCTATACAACTGGCCCTGTGGTGCGTGGCTGAGCAGAGGCTCACTGTGCCTCGTTTATTTGAGCGGCGTCGTGTGCGGCGCACAGGAATCCAGCATCAGCCTCAGCCTACTGAGTGTTTGTTTGACGTTTGTCATCTGTTTGTGCACTCATGGAAATGGCTTTGGGTTTGAGATTGTGTGGGATGAGAACAAAGATAAAGGTGGATGATATCACAGCATAAAGGAATATAATGAGCAAAAACATGTTTAGTAAAATATATTTTATTATTAGTTGTATGATTATTATTTTGGCATGCAGCAAATTGCAGTGACATAAAAAAAATTCACAGGGAAATAATCAGTTCTTTTGAATTTTTATTCCCGAATGTATTATCTATTACATAGTTACATTTCAGCAAAGGAATAAATGACATTTTAGCATTTATTAAAATGTCATTTTATTTTCTGTTTTTGATTAAATAAATGCAGCTTTGGTGAGCAGAGGGATTTGTTATTTTTGATTCACCAATTCACAATAACAAAACAATAGTTTTTATACCTTTTTTTAAGATTAAATTTTTTTGTTTGTTTTTGATCTCATTTTAATTTGGTAAAAACATTTGAGCAATTTTTTATATGTCTATGTATTCTACAACTTTAGTTTTTTTAAACTAGGGTTTAATTCCTTTAATTTAACTAGGGGACTAATTCATTTTAGTGTCTAAATATATTTTAGTAGTATTTAAGTTTTATTTGAGTTTTAGTTTTAATATTTGATTAAACTACTGTAAATAAAAATAAAAACTTTCAATGTTTGCTTTTTTTGTTCAGTGTTTTAGTTTAGAAAATGACAAATTTAGTTATATAAATTTAGTTATATATATAGTTAGACCTCTTATTTCTGACTGCCTTCTTGGACTTACATCCACATTACATTTGGAAAACAATTACACCTCTGGGAACTCCGCTCTACTTTTGTCTTTACATTTACTGCATTGTCTTTTTGTCACATACAGCTGAAGTCAGAATTATTACACCCCTTTGAATTTTCTTTTTTCTTTTTTAAATATAAAATAAAGAAATAAGCCCCTTTAAGCAATATTTTTTGTGATTGTCTACAGAACAAACCATCGAGATACAATGATTTGCCTAACTACCCTAACTTGCCTAGTTAACCTAATTAACCTAGTTAAGCCTTTAAATGTCACTTTAAGCTGAATATTAGTGTCTTGAAAAATATCTTGTGAAATATTATGTATTGTCACCATGGCTAGTTATTAAAATTATTATGTTTAGAAAAGGGCGCCACGGTGGCGTAGTGTGTAACACGTTCGCCTCACAGCAAGAAGGTCGCTGGTTCGAGCCTCGGATGGATCAGTTGGCATTTCTGTGTGAAGTTTGCATGTTCTTCCCGTGGTTGCGTGGATTTCCTCCGTTTTTGGGTAGGCTTAATTGTCCGTAGTGTATGAAGGTGAATGAGTGTGGATGTTTCCCAGAGCTGGGTTGCAGCAAGAAGGATAAGTAAAACAGAAGCATAAGTAAAACATATGCTGGATAAGTTGGTGGTTCATTCAAAGGGACTAAGCCGAAAAGAAAATGAATGAATGAATGTTTATAAAAGTGTTGAAAAATCTTCTCTACGTTAAACAGAAAATGGGGGAAATAATAAACGGGGGCTTATAATTCAGGGGGGCTAATAATTCTGTCTTATATGTCATCATTTTTCATCTTTTCCATCTTATTGTTACATGACGGGTTTCTCTCTCGTATTTTGTTCTTCCGTGTTTGAAAAGAAAAAAAGAAATGTAGTTTTTGTTGTTATTTTTAAAGTTCTATGTCCTTTTATACTTTAAAAAAAAGTTGCTGAAGTTTAAGTTATATATTGTCTTTTAATGTTTATGTTATTTCAAGTAAAAATTATAAAATCTGTAGTTAACTATAATAACTCTGCTTCTGTTTCAAGAAACTAAATCTATTTCCAGTCTAATATGCACAATGTACGATTGCTGCCATTCACTTCAAACAGCCAAGCATTTTGCTTTTTACGTTCTCTAGACGTATCATAAATCATATCTACTTTCCTGGAGGTCAGAGTTCAGAGGTCGCAGGTCTGTTATCAAGCTCTACTTTGTTTAATTAAGCAGGAATGAAAAGTGCGGCCGGCGGCAGCATCCTGAATCATCCCGTGTGAAGCGCATGGCAGCCGTTCAAGTCCTGCTATGGAAATGCTCAATATTTAATACATCGATTAGCATTAACAGCTCGAGCAGAACTGTCTCAATCCTTCCATTATTATTTGATATCTCTCGGCAGAGCAATGAGAAGTGGCATAATGAAAGGTGGATCTCTATTTCAACCTTGAAGGGGTTGGGCGTCCTGCCAGTAATGAAGACGTATTAAAGCTTAATGTAACTTAATGTAGCAGGTGTCTTATATATAATGTACAGTAGCTCTTTGGAAAGCATTATATTCGTCCCTACTACCTTAAAAGCCACTAAATCTTGTGGGCTAAGTTCGTCTGGCTATGATTTGCCTTCATTTATCGATAGAAAAATTGTTAACACACCTTAACTGGGATCCATTAGTCTGTCCCCAGACAATAAATGTGCCGATGCAGGCCGACGGGGAGTGCAAACTGCCCAGTGCACTCAGGTTAATGGCCAAAGTTGAACAAGTGACCACTTAATCTGGAAGGACGTCATATATTCAGCTGCACTGGCTGGAGAATCAGGCTTTAAAATAAAGGTGTTAGGAAGAACCAAAAAGGGCTTTTTACCGTGACCATTAAAAGACCGCTGTTTTGGATCGTTTAAATGAATTATTTTAATTACCTAATTTTAATAACCTTAATAGTCTTATTTTAATAATATGAAATATTTTTTGGAATGAAATGTGTTTTTGTACTTTGATGGTTCTATGAAGAACCTTTAATGGCAATAAAGAACCTTTATTGCTTAATTCCTTTGTTCATCATCACTGATTAAATAATGCAGGAATAATGGTCAAACAATGTGCTTGTAGATGTATGTTGTCTTCATTAATTTATTGACATACTGCTGCACCAATGTGTTATTAGGGTATTATTTTATTCATGTTTATTGTTGTGAAAAAAAAGGATTTTATGATCTCCTTGGCTCTTTTTGTTTGATTAAAAAAATCCAGTAGTATTGTGAAATATTTAATTCTAGTAACTGTTTTCTTATTATTATCTGTTGACTTTATATATGTTTTTGTGAAAATTAATATATATTATATATTTTTTCATGATTCTTTGGTCAAATAAAATCAAAATAACAGTATTTATTTTAAGTAAAATCTTTTGTAACATTACAAATGTCACTTTTGGTCAATTTAATAGGTGTATGATGAATTAAAAAGTAGAAGGAGAAAAACACCAAATCTGCATATTGCAATGATTTCTGAAAGATCATATGGCACAAAAGACTGGAGTAATGAAGATGAAACTCATCACAATATAAAAAAATTAATTAAAAAAAATTATATATATATAAAAAAAATCAAAATATGTCTGTATTTATTGTCAGTTTAATAAAATAATCATAGCCTAGGGCAGGGGTGACCAACCCTGCTCCTGGAGATCGACCGTCCTGCAGATTTCAGTTGCAACCCATATCAATCACACCTGCCTGTAATTATCTAGTGCTGTTCAGGTCCTAATTAATTGGTTCAGGTGTGTTTGATCAGGGTAGGAGCTGAACTCAGCAGGAAGGTCGATCTCCAGGAGCAGGGTTGAGCACCCCTGGCCTAGGGCGTCACGGTGGTACAGTGGGTAGCACGATCGCCTCACAGCAAGAAGGTCGCTGGTTCGAGCCCCGGCTGGGTCAGTTGACATTTCTGTGTGGAGTTTGCATGTTCTCCTCATTTTTGCACTGGTTTGCTCCGGGTGCTCCGGTTTCCCCCGCAGTCCAAAGACATGCGATACAGGTGAATTGAATAAGCTAAATTGGCCGTAGTGTATGTGTGTGAATGGGTGTTTCTCAGTGCTGTGTTGCGGCTGGAAGGGCATCTGCTGTGCAAAATATATGCTGGTTGGCAGTTCATTCCATTGTAGCAACCCCTGATTATTAAAGGGACTAAGCCGGAAAGAAAATGAATGAATGAATGAGTGAATAAACAGCCTTGGTCCACTTCTATCAAAAACATTTTTTAATCTTACAGATCACAATCTTTTGAATTCTTGTTTACCAAGTCTTATATACCAAGTCTGCATAGTAATAATATATATATATATATATATATATATATATATATATATATATATATA
>CAIGQQ010038251.1:3498777-3514053 GCA_903798035.1 Danio albolineatus
AATAAGTATTGTTTTGTAACAAAATCAATTATTTAAAGAATTACAGTCTGTAAAATCTCTAAGGGGTTAATTTAACTTGCTTTATTTAACATTATGCCATGACAAGTCGTTACATTGACTTTGGCGTCTTAGTTGCAGCACACTATGCAAAAAATCTATTGTAAACAAGCCTACGTTAACTAGACATGTAATGTTTTAATCGCTAATATAGCACATTTATGGAAAATTACATCGGTAATCAGCATTTTTGATGCTACTAATTTATGAATGAGTCTGTATCAACTACATTAAAGAGAAATTGCTTTATTTACAGTGAATTAAACCATACGTACTGGAGTTAAACAGTGATTTAGCTGCAGCAGCACGGCACCGGTACACCTGGCTCGTCTCGTCTGTGTAGAGTGGGTGAGAACCGCGAAAGCAGGCAGTGGACCAAACCACTGTGAGGAAGGGGAGGGGGAACTCTATTTCTAAATGCACTTTTTTGCGTTTGTTTTTTCATCTTACAAAATTATTTTAGATATAGATACATATATTTTTCACGTTGGAGGGTGCAATTTTTATATATATATATACATTTTTTGGAGGGGGGGACAACCCTCGGATGCGGGGGGACACGTCCCCCCTGTCCCCCCCGGGATTTACGCCCCTGGTGTAGTAAGTACATGGGACATATGTAACATGGGCGCAATAAAGAGTTTTTGTGGTTTTGGTTCATGTTTTAATGGTGTTTTTTTAGTTTTATAATTAATTTATTATCAAAGAATTGTACTTTTATCAAGCATTTTTTCTATTTTGATATTTATATTGCTAATAGGTATTTTTATAGCTCATCTCAGACTAGTGTATAAAACTTAGTGCACAAAGAATGCATTTAAATACTGTATTCAATCTGACATCTGTTTTAATCACTTTAAGGGGCTGGTTTGGTTTGGTTTGGTTAAATTCAAAATTAAAATTTGATTTGTCACATACACCGTCATAGACAGTAAAAAATAATGAGTGTAATATATGGTAAATTACTTGGAGCTGTTGTTGCCAGAAATTCACCGTAAAATAAATGTACAGCGCTTTACACACTACTTTTTGATAATTTGTCAATTTTACAGCTGAGAACTGCTGTTTGTTTATAACACATTTCTATTAAAAAAAACAACAGACATATTGTTAACATGTTTACAGTGATTTTCTTAACAAATAGCAGTTGTAAGTGTAAATTCCTATATAGTATGCAGTAAAATCCTTATACAACTGTTCATGACCTTAAAAACAAAACAAAATAATATCAATAAGAATATGAATTATGGAACATAATAAGAAGTAAACACACAGAACGTTTTAGATATAGTAATGGAAGTGAGTAAGTGTCTCTAAAGCGTGCTCTACTGAGTGCCCTTGACACAGATGCATGTAAGATAGATTTTAAATATTCATCACAGTCGTCATGCTGGACTCTAGAGACAAGGATTGAGAAGTTAAAAACTACAGGACCGAGCCGTCCAATAATCAATCATTAGACCAGCTCATGATTACTGTCATTTATTACTTTAACATGTTGCATAACATTTCAATACATTATGTCAGAATTAAGAGAGAATTAGTCATCAAAAATGCGGCTGTACAACAGAAGCGCATTTGTATTTTTACACTTATCTATTCATTTACTTGCTTATGTATTTATGTACGTTTCTTTGTTAGTCGTGTATTTATTTGTTTCTGTTTTTGGTTTATCTGTTATTATTATTATTATTATTATTATTATTATTATATGTTTGTTTACAAGAAAATTTATTTTAGTAACAAATGAGGCTTAAAACAATTAAAGTTCTGCCAAATTATGATATTGGGCTGACCTTTACACTAAACGATTTACAATTTTTTTTTAAGGTAAGTGGTTGCAAACAATGTATATGGGCTCAATTTAAAAAAAAAAACAAATTAAATCAATAATGTTAAGCTTTATTTGTTACTTTAAATTAAAAAAAAGTAAATCCAATGAAAATTTTTTTCAATTAAAAGAGCATGAATAGGACTAACTGGCACATTCAATGTAAATCAATGACTAAAATTGTACATATATATTTATAAATACATACATGTACGTGACAATTTATTTTCATTTATATTTCTTAGTCATATTATCAATTTTAGTTGAGTAGTTCAGTTGTTCATTGTTCAGTTGTTGATTGAAGTGTTTTCTTCCGCTAAAAATCCTCATTTAATTTATCGTATAGATTATTTATATCATTTATTTCAGTTAACATTTATTTATGCTTTTATGGATTCTTAATTGGATACTTTACAGCAGATAGAATTATTTTTTAGTAATTCTTTTAAAGTAGGTATTTATAAGTAGTTTACATTCAAATTTTCAAATTAATCTTTAATAATTTATAATTAAATCTTATATTCAAACTTATATTCTAATATCATATTTTTTGTTATTAATTTTAATATATTTTAATTTAAACAAATCAAAATGAGAACTATTTTCTTGGCAGCTAGCTTAAATAAAACATATATTTTTATAGATTTTATTTAATTTATCATTTATTTTATTTCAAGTCACAAAATGGTTTTTAATGGATTTATTTTCTTAATATTTGTTTAATCAGTATTTATTTAATCATTATGAAGGTTTTTATTATTCACAAATTACCATCCACAAACTACAATTGCCATTCTAATGATCATCTAGCCTGTTTTTTTTTTTTTTTTTTGCCATTAACATTTTATTATAAATACAAAAAGGAAAAGGGACAACCTGACACCAAAATCAACAGCACACCTACCGAATCATGATTTCCTTTATTTTTCTTCACATCTCGTCTTGAATCTCCGCCAACAGAAATATTGGAATGTATATTTCTATAAGTCAAGATCTCACCCAGCCATCCTCTGTGTTACGTCTCATTCAGCTCTTTATTTCATTTCTAACACTTATCATTTATTTTCTTTCATTAAACAACACAAATATGCTCAAATGAAGTAAAATACAAAAAATATGCATGTACGACACAGACACACGCACATACAAACAGCGGATCCCACTTTTCCCAGCACTGCCTAATGGAAAATACTGACGGCAAATAAATATTCCTCTGAGGCCGCTTCACGTCGAGAGGGGTTTTGAATATCAAATCTGGGTTTTGATCTAGTCAGATGATCCGTACAGTAATAACAGGGCAGAGACAACAGCTCCCCATGGATAAAACACAGACTTCAGCCAAACACTGACCGCAGTTATTAGATTAGTGTAAATCTCCATGGCATGATCAATAGCAACGTGTTTATTTTTGTGCACTGAGTTATTCATTAGAAATTCAAACAGCCTTAAAGAGGCTCATTAGGATCTGCTTTGCTGGGGCTCACCGAGACTTATTGGCCCATTGTGGAGCAGGAGAAAAGGCCAGCGGAGACAGAGAGGGGCACAGACTCACAATGGACAATTTGTTCACATCGGCTGTGCTGGAAGAAAAAAAAAAAGGAAGAAGAGTGAAACTGAAGATGCTGTCTGTCTGTCTGTTTGTGTGCAAACTAATATAGTGTGGTATGCCTTTATATGTGACACAATCCTGTTGGCTTTATTTGTTGTAAATCATCTAGCCATTGGGAACTTTCAATTATGTACTTCTTTAGTGGAAACATTGAGGATTATTTTAAGAATGAATATTTAGGAAATTAGTAGCATTCATTCATTCATTTTCTTTTAGGCTTAGTCCCTTTATTAATCTGGGGTTGCCACGGCAGAATGAACCGCCAACTTATCCAGCATTTGTTTTTACGCAGCGGATGCCCTTCCAGCCACAACCCATCTCTGGGAAACATCCATACACACTCATTCACACTCATACACTAAGGACAATTTAGCTTACCCAATTCACCTAAACCACGTCTTTGGACTTGTGGGGGAAACCGGAGCGCCCGGAGGAAACCCACACGACCACGGGGAGAACATGCAAACTCCACACAGAAATGCCAACTGACCCAGCCGAGGCTCGAACCAGTGACCTTCTTGCTGTGAGGCGACAGCACTACCTACTGTGCTACCATGTCACCCTGAAATTAGTAGTGACACATTATAATAATTCTTCATTAGAATAATTTCTACTGTCAAATGATGAGATTAGTACACATATGAAATTTGTACACATGTGTAATCAGACTACACTGGTTGTGTTGCTTGTTTGATTCACTAAAAAGAGCCGACTCATTAGAATCATTTGTTAGGTAATCAGACACGCTTTGTCCAAAACGACTTACAAATCTTACAAAAGACTGGTTTGTACAACGTAATCTAGGGATAAAATTACAAATTTGATTCGATTTTCATCCACGTTTTGTTAGTAAAGCCTCTCTGATCTCATGAGGAAATGTAACTATTTTATGTTTTGTTAACTCATTTGTACGAAAATGTACGATTTTTAAAAGTAGGCACGGCACCATACCCCACCCCTAAACCCATTGGGGGATGAGCGAATCATACTAAATTGTACAAATGTGGTCATAGAAATTCATGCAAATGAGACGCTAACTCAAAAAGTTCTGAATTGCAGTGTGATAGCATTGGTAAAGCTGGTTCTAACCTTCAGCACGTGCTTAGATGGAGCTGAGTTTATACACAGAGTCGTAGTTCACTAATAAGCTACGCAAATAAATCTGTTTTAAACAGAAAATTTAATTGGTCAATAAGGACTGCAGCTGGAACACACTACCAGTCAAAAGTTTAGGGTCAGTTTTAGATTACTCCAGTCATTATTTCTTTTATTACTATTAAAATTATCAACAACAATAATAGTAATAATAATAATATTTCCCAGTATTGGGTTGCAGCTGGAAGGGCACCCGCTGTGTAAAACATATGCTGAATAAGTTGGCGGTTTATTCCGCTGTGGCGACCCCTGATGAATAAAGGGACTAAGCCAAAAGAAAATGAATGAATAATAATAATAATAATAATAATAATAATAATGAAAAAAATTATAATAATATTAGAGTGATTTCTGAAGGATCACTGAAGACAATTAAGGTGAAAATTAATCTTTAAAATCACTGGAACTTTTATAGTGCAAAAACCAAGCTGAAGGATTGAGTAAGTGAGTGCTCGGTAATCACGTCAAGATAACCATTCTGTGGTAATGACAACTGTTTGCGACACTTCTCAGCGAACTGTGTGTAGTAAATACTGCACATGAAATTACCACATACAATAATAAGCACTTCATAACATCAGTCGAGTGTTTGAAATAAATCCTTCTTTCAGATGATTCCACAGTGCTGTGATTTTCAGTCATGCTCAATTAATGAAAGCTTAAAATGTAAGTTTGTTCAACAACAGCTATAGGGATTTCTTGCGTTCCTTAGTGGACATTTGGAGTTTCTGTTAGAGCGCCCTCTATCCTTCAGTTGAGATTTACTACAGATTATATCATGCTTCCCAAAAATGTGCATGAGAATTGCAACTTTGCTCAGCTGCATTTGTGTTTTCAATTTAATTAATCACCCAGCCCTGAATTTAACATTTTTTATGATTAATATAATTATAATTATTAATTATATTATAATATAATATAACATACTGCAATCATAAAACTCATATTAACACATCTTGTACGAATACATATTTTAAAAATGCAAATGCTTTATGATAGGATAATTTCAATATTAAATAAAATTTAAATCTTATTATGTTAAGTTAAAATCTGCTTGATACGATGAACTCCACTGGCTACATTACATGTTGTTGACATGCAAATGAATCATTCTTTTGAGGATTTCGTTCTGAATTATCCAGATATGGAAGTCATAAATAATTGCAGTATGTTACTGGACCCATAAATGCTTATTTTAGGAGTAAATATTTAGGTAAATTCAATAAATGTATATTGGGATTTGATGAGACTATTTTAATAAAAAAAAAAAACTTGTTGTGTGTTTAGTAGAAACATGCATGTGTTCCATAAGAGTCATTTATCACGTTATATGTTGTTGATATCCTATAAAGAACTGACTTGTTCTGAAAAAAATAATAATAGTAATAAAAAATCTGACCAGCTTGCTTGGCTGTATATATTTTGACCCACTAAAATGAACTGGTTCATTCGGGAATCAAACTATTGCTCACCGTCCGCACAGTGGATTCAGTAGTGTTGCTGCGATGCTGTTAATGGCAGAAAACTCCCAGTAAGTATTCTGTTCACATCAGCAGAATGTATGTGCAAAAACTGTTTGTTCTGGAGTTTTTTTTTAGTGTAATAAATTCTAAATGATTAAACTTAATTATCTGTGTATTAAAATGATCCGAGGGAATATGATTATATTTATGAAATGCGGTTTTAAAAAACACAAGACTTTAGCAACCCATGCTTTTGTAATTACTGATAAATGCAGCTCGTTTTGAAAGGCAGGTCTTAAAAGCTATTTTGTCATTATCACATTATTGCATTACCATTACTTGGTGTACAGTAGCCAGTTCAGATAATTCAATTGAATTGCATTAGGGAGCTCAGATCCCATTTGACTGGGGAAATGGAACATTAATTGGCATTTGTTCAAGCCAAACAAAGGACACCAAGGGAATATTACCAAATTAAAAGACTTTCAAACGCAGAGAATAAATCTTCAAGGACTAACACAGCCTCGAAAAATGACCAAACGCACTAGAAAATGTTTTTAAAATAAGTGCTTCGTGAAAGTGCACGCAGCGAGGATTTCATTTATAATTCAGAGACATAAAAAGGCCCAGCCCTCGATAAAAAAACTCACACAGAGCTACATTTTATAGCGCGTCGCTCCACAAAACCTGACAATTAAACAACAATTAGGGTTTTTTTCTTCATCGGCGGTCAGAGATGTTTTCTGAACGCCTTCTTTTATAGCACACTCTGCTTGTGGGAGGGGAACGGGGATTTTTTTTTCTTCTTCACCTCCTTTTTTTCACTTTCCATCTCGGTCCTCCTCAGTGAATTGATGGAATGACCTGGACTTGATCTTTGAGGTCAACATGCCTGATGGTTCCTGCAGATTGATAAATTGATTCAAAACTATTACCATGGTAAAAAAGCAATAAGGTCATAAAACTTGCATTGGTCCAGCTGAGTAAATCCGGGGCATTTTGCCGAAGGAGTGGCACAGGAGGATGGGAGCAATGAGAGAGCGAGAAATGACTTTGAAGAGCTCATCATCTCCAATCTATTTTTCCCCCCCGTGCTTCATGCCGCCGCATAGAGGCACTTCATTACAGGGGGAATAACTGTACACAGGCATGCCGGGCCGGCAGCCTGCCTCCTGCTCCCCAGAGGGGCTTCAGGTGCTTAATACCTCATCACTGGCTTCATTGAACGCTTTAATCTGCACTCCTGTGATCAATAGAATCCCGCTGTAAATTAAAAGGGCCATTCCGTGTAATCAAACCTGTTAATGCTCATTCTGAAAACCATTATTTGTGGAAGGCATTTAGGGGGAATTGCCACACTGACAAGCCCCCTCGCTCGCAGAGATTATCAGAGGACAAGGATTTGGACAAAGACTGAGAGAAGAGGGATCCAGAGTGTCCCTCGTCGGCGTAACGTGCCCTGCAGACAGAGAGAGGGATTGAGGGAGGGAGGGCGAGAAAAACACAGGCGCTGGGACTGCGAACGTAATGGGAGGATGGGCGAGAGGGGAGATAAGTTTGGAGAGAGGGGCCGCCTGTCTGCTCGGGGCCTCTCCGACACTCATACGCGCAGAAAATGAAATTTTCGAGCCTGCCATTTCTGCGGCAAATTCAATTACGCCAGCCGCTTGTACAAAGAGCTGTAGCTTCCTTGGGCCTGAAATTGAAAAAAGGCAAGTGCTGATGAGATGGTGAATAACTGGCTCGGCTTTGATAGCAGACAGGTGAGAGAGAGAGACAGAGAGTCCCAAAACTTAAAGCGTCGCACTGAATATCACCGCAGAGGGGTCTTTTTGAAAATACCAAATGTTGACAAACCCACTCACTTATACGAACGCCATGAGCAAAAAATATCAGCGTGAGGTAAATAATGTGCTGTCGAAGCGTCTGCTTTTTTGATTTTCCACATGAGCACGTCACTTACGCCCGTGCTAGCGTACCGTAAAACTACCAGCAAGCCGGCGGAAAATTAGAGACCTTTCTTGTAATCCTAATTGCCGCCGTTGTTTGTACAATTCATCCTTTTTCTTACGGTGCACTGACATTCCCGGCTGAAAGCGAAAGCATTTCTGATTCTAATTCGACAGACAATCCTACTGGGACTTCATAAGAAAACTGCCATTTAAGGCGAGAGGAGAGGAAAGCTTTTACCGCTCTTTCTTAAAAGGTCAATTACATTCTGTATAATGACTTTGACTGTTTAATCCAAATGTATGAGTCTCTTGCTAAGCCTTCTTCTGACATTGATAGACTTGAGTGGCAGAGAAGGATCTTCTCCTGTCAAGGCGTCAGCCGGTGGAAGATAATGAGAAATGCCACTTGAAAATTTCTCTCGCTTGACGGTGACTGAATCGACTGTTCTCTTTCTCCCCTGATCAGCTTAAATCTTTAAATTAACATGCCCTTTTGGTAGTGCACGATATAGAATGACTAAAAGAGAACTGTTATACCCTGCTGTTGAAAAGTGTATGATTCCTCATTTTATTAGTACAGGTACTATTCAAAGAGAGTAGAGTTGCATTGACAACAGACACGTTATGATGCATGAATTAGAAAATAAAGCACAGGATGTAGGTAATATTATTTATTAAGAGTGACAGCCTCGGACATGTGTTGCTCTAGCAGCTTGTGATTACAAGTTAAGCTTTCTTCAGTGGTGTATTGTGCAAAAATATAAGAACATAATCACCGCTGGTAAAGTGTTGTACTTTTTCTCTCTTTTAGGCCCTGTTTACACTAGTGCGTTTTAGTTTTAAATCGGCGTTTTAGCATGAAAACGATCCGCATCCACACTAGGGTCTCTCAACAAATCTCCCTCCACCAGAAACGTATATCACGTGACCATTCACGCACCATTCGCGCACTCTGGGCATGCGCGTTCAAGTATAAACATGAAGCACGTGTCTCGCTCGGCATTTGGTTATTGTTAGTCAACAAACGCTGGTTGAACGATGAACGCGATAGTAAAGAAAGCAAGAGAGGTCTTTTTGTGGACAGACGACGAGGTCGAGTTGTTACTTAAAGTAACAAATGAATATAAAACATCCATGGCTATCGAAAATACAGTGTTTACAGTGAAGGCTGGTCTGCCGTCTGCCGGTGACGTTATAGCCATGTGCGCTTGACGAATAAGGAAAGGATACGCAATGACCCAAAGCCCCAATCACGTAGTGAATCTCAGCAGCCACGCCTCCGTTTTCAAAGGTCTCCGTTTTCCCACATCCACACTGAGACGAGGCAGCAGTGTTTTAGAATGAAAACGTCCTCTCCAGCGTTTTCAAAACGCTCCGTTTTTGCACTTCGAAAACTCTGGCGTAGTGTGGACGGATGGCGTAACCGTAGCAATACTTATGCGTTTTAAAACGAAAACGCACTAGTGTAAACGGGGCCTTAGTGTTTCTCTCTTTTACTGTTGATTGTATCTCTCAGCACTGTAGTATTGTAACACGGGGATGTGACACTGACAACTGAGGTGTGGATCCAAATGCAGGTTTATTAACGAGGTAGGTTAGCAATAGTCAACAGGAGTAAACGGATGCATAAAGACAGTCCAGAATCGTAATCGAAAACAGGCGAGGAGTCAAAAGGCTGGCAGGCAGGGATAAACAGGTTAGCAAGGCAAAGGTAGCAACACGGGAAAACAAAACCAAGGAAACGCGTTGTAATGTCACATGAAGCAAACAAGACTCAGCAACTGTGAGTGTTTCTGTGTGGTTTAAGTAGTGTGTATAATCAGTCCTTGACAATCCTCAGGTGGTGTGTGTGCAATCAGTGGTGACTTGGAGCAGGAGTGTGTGCGTGTGTTGCATGAGTGCAGATGTAGTCCATAACCAGGTGGATTTGTAGTTGTTGTGTGATAGTAGTGTTTACCAGCGATCTCTGGAAGTTAGATTGCTGGTGATCGTGACAAGTATCTTTAATAATAATCAATGTATTTTTAATCCATGCACTATAGACAATGCATGGTTTTATTTTCTTATTGCTCATTTCTTTATTTTCTTATAAAAATGCTACTGACCTACTGTACTTGAAAAAAATAAATAAATCATGTGTTTTTATATCACTTCTTTTTTTTTTGCATTTGGCTAACAATAACATTAAACAACAAAAATTGTTACAGTGTGACAATTTAACATCATTAAATTATTCACATTGTGAATCTGATTTGCTGTATATCTCAACCCAGCTCTTGCCATTTTAACAGACTTCAAGTTAAACATGTTATTTTTTTGTGACTTTTTCCAATATCAGTTTAGGGAGGAAATTAAACCTATTTAACACCACCACTGACAAAGCAGCACAATCACATTTATTTCAATGGAAAGTTGGTGACTTCCGGCAACAAGATCGACAGTGATTGTTAGTGACAGGATGTTGGTGTGACAAGTTATGGGGGACATGCAACAAAAGTTCAGAACTTTACTTTATGCAAATGAATTTCACAAGCAATTACCAATGGGAGTGAAGTCAGTGAAGTGCATGTGGTTCATCTGCTGTCGTTGGATGATGGTGACATCATACAGCCGCTGCTACTTCCAGTAGTATCTGGATGCAGACTTGGATTTGCAAGCTGAGAGTGCATATCTCAAAGATGCAGTGTCAGACACAATGCACTCAGTGGAGCTAGGGGTGGGGTTAGGTGTGGTGTTAAAAAGCATTGCATGCAGCTCAGATTGCAACTGCACCGAGTCTGAATCCAGACCCCTCTCGCTCCTGCATCAGCCACTAGAACCCATTGTGCTGACTCGAACCTGAACTTTATATACAGTATAGGTATATAACCACAATGCTAAATTTTTTAAAAAAAAAAACATGCACTGGTTGCTCATTCAACACTTACCAATTCCTCTCAAATGTTTGTTTTTAGTGGCAAAAAAACAATACATAAGGGAGTCACTTCTTTCACAAATGTAACTAGGTAACCAGTAGTGGAAACATCCACCAACAACCAAATGTTGGATCACTTTGAACAAAAGCATCTGCTAAAATAATAAATGTAAATTTCATGTTTAAACAACACATTACCAATGTTTTAACTTCAATAGCTATAACTGAATAATGCAGTAGGTGATAGTCTTCAGAAACATTTTTTTGTTGTCTTGGTTAAAAGTCTCTTCACATTCCAGTAGTAATGATTAAAGTAAATGATCTAAATGTATTAGTGTGTATTTTTATATTCTGGGCATAAGACTAAAAAACGTTAATCCAATTAAAAATTGTTGGGCCGTCATTTCCCATAATTCTCATACTGTAAGTAGCCCAAACTGTCTGTCAACAAATGTAGATTTGTACATCTGTGCACTCGTTCACGCAGATCCGCCGTTTGCGCGTACACATGCGCCACATTTACCTGCACACAAGAGACAGTAACAGCGGTAAAAACAAATGCTGAATCAAAACTTTTTAAAATCCTAAATCAATATTACTTAGAGTTTAAAGAGTTACTTTTGCATGCTGGAGGAAGGATGACTCTATGGCAAAAGTTATTCTTTTTAGACAGGCAATGTTATGTTTTAAAAGTATCTTAGTCACGCAAAGCTTGTAGCAGTAGATTTTGTTGTATTACGAATGAGTTATATGCACAGAAGTGTTGTTCAGCCACTGAAATATTTCGGCGAAAGATTGATGTGACTATTTGCAGCTTCATAAGGGACCTTTTACAGCATCGATAATGTAGATTTTTATTTAGTTTAACAACAAAACATAAGTAAACAGTGCTATTCCACCTAACCTGCTTTACTGAGGTGAACAAGGTTTTATATTCACATTGTTTCATTTTTGAACAATGACAACCCTGTGACGCACTCCCTACAGTATATTGTTTCCCACGTTACTCTGAATATTTGGTCTGAAATAGCATGTAAGTATGGTTTAGTAATAAGTGTAATTCCTGCATGCTGCCGGCCAACCTCTAAACATACAGTAGTCGCTTTAGGACAAAGCACATGAGAGAGTGAGACCAGCGATCGTTGTATGCGTGAAATATTGCACATTATAACAAGTTTTGCTTGCTACACAACTGAAAACGTGCTAGATATAATACAGAGTTTCGTACAGAATTTGTAGTATTATAAAGTACTGTAAAGTTTTCTGGCAAATGACATGATCTAGTGGGTCATTTTTAATGTGCTTGTTCGTGATTTCAGGAGGTGTAGCTTTGGACGGCAGGGGGACTGTGTTTTAATATTACTCTAACGGATAGCATTTAGGTTGGATCCACCTGCTGCACCTTAAATAACTAATATTCTGTTCTAAATGCTCTAAATCAGTGGTTCTCAAGCTTTTTTCACCAAGTACCACCTCTGAAAAAAATAGTCTCTCCTAGTACCACCATAATAAGCGTTATTTATTTTATTTATTTTTATTATTATTTCTTCAGGGTTTTCACCTTTATTGTATAGGACAGTAGAGAGAATTGACAGGAAGGCATGGGGAGCAGAGAGAGGGAAAGGATCGGCATAGGACCAAGAGGCGGAATCAAACTCGGGTTGTCGTGAGCACCGGAGTGCATGTGTCAACGCACTAACCACTACACCACTGGCGCCGACCATAATAACCGTTATTGAAGTACAGTAGCATAGTGGGTCTAATTAAGCAGCTACAGCGCTGTACAGTTGAAAAAAAGGCAGATTAATTCTTCTAATTAAGAATATTTATTATTGTCGGCCACTTAAATAAAAGATTTAGCCTATTAAAATCAATTCACTGATCACATCGGTGTTATCGTACGCGTCAAAGGGTTGAAAGTGTGTTCATTTTTTTACTTTAATTATTCAGAGATTCCTCCGTGTACCACTAGAAGGAAGCTTGTGTACCACAGTTTGAGAACCACTACTCTAAATTACAGTCATTTATTAAAATTTGGAAGACATGTCATCAAATATTTCACTCAGACTAGCCTTATAAATAAAGTATATCAAGCAAAACAGAATTGTCAAGCCGTCTCTTTTGTCATAGCTGTATGTACCTGTAGACTAGGCTGTGATGTGATGTTATTCATTTATTATTTATAACAAAATGCAGGGAAAAGCTTTGAGGTGTTTCATTAATAAAAACAGAAAAAGAGTTCAAAGTTGATGAGATATAATAGTTGGGTATCATATGAAAGTCATAATTTCGGTATCGTGTCAACACTAGCCGCAGCAACGAAAATGGTCTGCTGTGCGACCTGAACAACACTTTCCCCAGATATCATCTCTCCCCTTCCTGGATATTTAATGCAACGTTTGCTCTTGCAATGACCCCCGGTCCCAGCGCCAGCATCTCATCTGCAATATAAGACAATATCCGCACCTGAAAAGCAACTGTCTCGAGTCAATAGACTATAAATTGCTCTTGGAAGTGGCGTGATGTTAAATAAAAGCGGAGCCCCCTCCCCTGCCTTTTTCATCATTTGTATGTTTAGCTGTTTGGTCAATTTACTTTGCCGCCGTGATGTTTCGCAGTTAAAGGCCATCCATCACATTCACGGTGAGAAAAACGTCCCGCTACAATATTACAGGTTATTAAAAGGATGATGAGAATGCAGCCACATGGGCAGGCAAATGCCCTTTTTCTCATCTTCTGAGAGCGCGGATAATCTAGTGATTCATCTTCGCCCTGCCCATCAACAAGTGGCAGTGGGCTCAAGTCCCCAATAATGAGCTACTCTGTCCATTTCACCTTCTGAACACAAACATTAGCCACATCTACTTACTCCACTGTACCCGCTGCATGCATTTCAATTGAACCGCTTTATGAAGGTTATAACTAGGCATGATGAAATTCAATCTGTGGGCAGCTATAGAGCGAATATTCTCTCGGCACACAAATAATAAGCACTCTCTATCTTGTGAGGTCCCTCCTCTTGTCAGATGGCATGATTTAGACCTCGGTTTGATCAACGCTTTGATCCGAGTGTCAGTTTACAAGCTGTCCTTTTCTGCTAAAGTGACTCTTATCAGGACAAGGCGCGATGGGAGGGATTTTTTACAAGAAATGCAGGGAAAAAGTGAGATTTCATGAGTCGCTCTTAAACATGGTGATGTGGAGACACAATTGCATTTCACTGAACTTGTCTTGGACTTTGATATGGTACAATGCAATTAGATCTTTCTTGTCGGTGATGAATTATTTCCATCTAAAATACGAGTCATAATCTGAAGGGAATGGATTTAAATTTCAAATGATCCTATAGAGCATTTTTTTTACAAGATTGATGACATTTTTTCTAGTTTTGATTAAGGTTTTGTAAAATTGCGGTGATTATTTAACACTTAGAAAAGTGGGGAAAATTAATCATTTCATGAAGTGATTACATTTGATATTTAAATAAGACAAATGATAGAAGTCGTCCCGCTGTGTATAAATAGGATTCATAAGCTAATATTTCTTTTATCGCTATACAGGATATTAATAATAGAATTATGAATTCTCATACAGTCAATCATCCAATCATTTGAAATTCAAACCAGCAAGACACATTTGATGAGCTGAATGTGTAATGGCTATAGTATGTGATTACGGTCAGGTCAGAGTTTCCTTCTGCAGAATTCACTTCACTGTTTTTATTCATGTTTATATTTAATGACAGTGTCAAAAATCAACCAGTAATCATTCTGAAACTAACTTATATCTTGATACGGATATCAGATCAGTGAGTCGCATTTTGATTCAGTAACCAAGCTGATGGAAAATTGTTAACTGGAGATTTGCTCAGACCAGATTATTTGAATCAACGAATCGTTAACTGGAGACTGGCTCTGACCAGATTATTTGATTCAATGAATTTGTTAACTGGAGACTCACTCTGACCAGATTACTTGAATCAAATCATTGTTAACTGGAAACTTACTCTGACCATATAATTTGAATCAATGAATCGTTAACTGGAGACTCAGCCCAAACAGATTATTTGAATCAATGCATTGTTAACTGGAGACTCACTCTGACCAGATTATTTGAATCAATGAATCATTAACTATAGACTCCAACCAGATTATTTGAATCAATTAATTGTTTACTGGAAACTTACTCAGACCAGATTCTTTGAATCAATGAATTGTTAACTGGAAACTTACTCTGACCATATTATTAGAATCAATGAATCGTTAACTGGAGACTCACTCTGACCAGATTATTTG
>CAIGQQ010038251.1:3514063-3561927 GCA_903798035.1 Danio albolineatus
AATGAATCGTTAACTGGAGACTCACTCTGACCAGATTATTTGAATCATTAAATCATTAACTGGAGACTCGCTCCAACCAGATTATTTGAATCAATGAATCGTTAACTGGAAACTTACTCAGACCAGATTATTTGAATCAATGAATCATTAACTGGAGACTCACTCCGACCAGATTGAGTCAATAAATCATTAACTGGAGACTCGCTTCAACCAGATTATTTGAATCAATGAATTGTTTACTAGAAATTTTGCTACGCCGGACCTACCATGCTCACTTGATGCAGAAATATAAATTGGCCTTTACTGTATAAAGAGTTATATTTGCTGAGGAAAGGAAACCTTCTGTCATATGTGATAATTGACATTTTGTTTAGAAAAATAGTGCAAGCTGTAGACCAATCACAACCAATGGGCCATCTGACCAATCAGAGCAGAGAAGGCTCTTAGTAAGCAGGATGCTCTAATCTTGGATGCCCTTCCAGTCGCAACCCAAGACTGAAAATCTTCAATCAAACCAGTCATTTAAAAACATTTGTAACCCTGTAACCCCATTTAACCCTGTTGTAGAGCTCAAAACAAAACAGAATATTTATCTATTCAAATAGAATATACACTCTCATATACGAAACTACATTTTAAAACTGCATTTTCTTTTAATAGCACATTGCACTAAATGACCCCCATTTGTTTTAAACTCCTTCATTTACCGGGTCTGTTCTGACAAAATGGTACAAATAGATAATCTTGTTTTCTCCTGAAACATTTGTCTCCAGAATGAATGTTTGTAACACAATTTGTCCTAAAAATCCCCAGCATTGATAGATTTATAACAAAAAGAGCAAAACCAGAGGGTGCCACTATCGCTCCCCTGACCCCATAAATCACATCTTTAGTGACCACATATTAAGTGCTTTTCTCATTCCCCGCCCATTAAAAGTAAATAATCTGCAGAGAATGAGGCATCCGCTAAACAGGCCTGCTATTTTTCATAGGTGACAGTGATCTGGGCGAAGGTGTGCATGTGGAGCGCAATCACAGTGTCCAATTCGGGATGGTGGACACCTGTATTTATAGAGGAAGGCCGATTTATTGATAGCCATGCAGTCTGGCGCATTTTATTTTATTCTAAACTGGGTCATCATTTAATACTGATGACGCACTGAATGCTTCGGTGTTCCCCTTTCCAGATGTTCAATGTGAATGTCTTGCTGTTCATACATCTCGGGTCACCATAAAAGCGTAGTAAGTCGCATATATCTGAATTGAGCGATATTTCTAAAATGACGTTTCGCCCCGACGAGTAAAATTAGATGCAAACTGCATTGGTGGAGGCGAGTAATTAAGTTCATTAAGTTAATTATTTTTCTTCCTCTTGAGCAAAAAAAGGAGAAGGAAATAGCAGGCAATCACTAATTAAGAAAAAATGAACATTATGCGGTTACATGTTGTTGCATATTCATGGCGTTAAATTAATTTAATGCCTCCCATATAAATCATGCAAATTTATGAAGTGAAGGTTTCATTTTATTGCAGCATATTAAGTCGTGTTCGATGCACAAGGTGGCTGTGAAGTGAGACATTACTCAAGGTTAGTCCGTGTTATTTATGACGTGTCTGTCAGTTAATACTCAACTGGATTTTATTGCACTTTAATGTGCGAGGAAGTAATAATATGAAGCACAGTTATGAGGGTGATGATGGCACAGATGCGTTGGACAGGAGGGCAGGGCTGATGACAGCCAAAACTCATCAGACATAAGCCTGTCACAATATCTATTTTTCTTGTACGGTATATTGCACCAAAATATATTGCGATAAACGATATTATTGTCATTCCAAGACCATTTTTTGCTACTCATAATGCCAGAATGACAATATAACAGCTTCAAAATGCAAGTGCACTCTTCCAAAAAACACATAATGTTTTATTTTAAAGAATATTTCATTTGATTACAGTCATTTTAACCATTTAATATTTAGGCATTGAATCAGAATGTGAAAAAAATAAAATAATAATAAACATTAAAAAAAAAGTTGCAAGGTAAATAGTTACAGAAACTGTGACATCTGCTACCAAATCTATTTTCAGTTGTCAGACACCCACATGAAAATATATTCAAGAGTTCACACTTAGATATGCTTAGCGTTTATGGCAGGTTTGGCATGCTGTCCCGGGAGAGAACCCTGAGCTCGGAGATACTTGAGCCCAAGTCAATAAGCATATAAGGGGATCCGAGATCAGGTAGGTCTCGAAAGCTCCTCCTTAGAAAAGGGAGGAAGGAGGAGATGGGGTGGAAGGGGGATTCTTCCAAAACGAAGATAGAGCAGTAGGGAAAAATGATCCCTTTATAGTAAACTTGGATCACTCTGATTGGATTATTACAGATTGAAGATGAGCAGCCAGGCGTGCTTAATCATATCACGTGCTCCTCTCGAAATTAGTTTATGAAACTTCACTTATAATAATTTATAGTAAATACTATAGTGTTTTTAACCATACTGACACTAACACCTCAAGTAGAGATAAAGATGTTGCACAATCCGTAAAAATGTTGCTAGAATTGGTTTTAATGTATGGGCATTATATATTGCATCAACAAAAATGATTGAGGTCATGTCCACCTGTTGTGCAGTATGACGATATATTGATTATTGTGACAGGCCGAACAACTCTGTACATTTTTATGTAATCTCCTCGGATTGGTGCCATGTTTATTTAATTTATTTATTTAATTTTTTATATGGTTATATTTTATTTCAGTTTTAGTTTTTGTCTATATTATTTATTATTTTTCATGTACATCAATTAAAACTACACGCAACAATATTAATTTGCCAAATAGCCAAAGATTATCTTTATACTTTAACTTTGAATCTTTTATTTTATATATATAATTATTTATAAATATATACATAGTTTACTATAATAACCTCTTCTTTACAACTAGAAAATACAATTAGAGATCACTGTATCATATTCAACCCTTCATGACCTATTATACTATATAAAAAGGCAACATCTACACACTGCATTAAATAAATAAAACAATTTTGTGAAAATAGGCTTACTTGCATTTTAGTTTATCTGCCAGTGTAACCTAGAATCCAGTTTCACTTTTTATGTGGTTTCCTTTGGCTTCCATTTTATTTGCCGACAGACAGAAAATGGCATTATTATGATATATTCCAGTTAGTTTTTCCAGGTGAAACCAAATCCCCTCTAGCCTCTTGGGATCTGCCATCTTTCCAGGTTAAACATCTGCCAGATAACCACTTTTCTTTTAACTCTGAGACCTCAAAAAGCCTCTACTGAATAATAAGCATCTCCATACTGTACGTGTGGAGCGTTTGGCACACGACCAGCCCAAACGCACCCATTATTCCCCCCACCACCATCCTCACCAGTATGAAAAGCTACTTCATAAGACCCCAGGTTTGGGTCGTAACACCGCGATTGTTCTTAACTAGTGAAAATCCATCTGGGTCACATTTTGCTCATTAATGAGTCATTCGGGGGAGCCTGTACCATCACTGCCAACCGGATTGTGCAATTTGCCACGATTAATGGACGAGGGTCAAACCGGGTCACTTTCAATTTCCACCCACAGGGGCGACAAATGGAAACAACTCATTTGCACAGATTTGAATAATTTGCCCCCTGGATAAAAAAAGAGAAAGAAAATATGGGGCGAGGAGAAAGAAAGAGGCGATAAAGGAATCGGGTTGAGCTGTTGCACTTTGCACAATAATAAGCCGTCGTCGACTGGCACAAAGGCAATAATGAATATGATGGAGGATATGAATCCAGATGTAGGAATAAAGCTCGCCGTTCTCACTTGGGAGCGTCTGCTGCGTCTAGTGAGCTTTTAAACTTATCATAAATGTATTAAGATTGCACCGGGCCATGAAACAGCTGTACACAATTAATCTTCTGCAAATCTTTATCTGAAGAATTGCTTTCGGCGGAGGAACATCTGCTGCGAGAGGCGCTTATTCATGGGCGACGCACGCCTGCCACGCTTTTATGCAGAGGGCGCCATCATTGCCAATGAAGTCAAAATTCATCGCTTTCCCCTGTTCGGCAAAAATAACATTCGGCAGCATTAAAACATCATCCATCAACATCGTCTTGGGGGCTGTGGAGCCGACGAATTAAAGAGAATATTCATTTCGGTGTGAACTCGCGCCGTGCGGCTTCACTGAGCTTGTATTTTCTGAGGGCTTTTTTTTTCGCTCTTTGGAGAAGATGAAATTGAAGCAGTGCATTTAAATGTGAGAAACGCTCCGGATGTTGGGTCTGGCGGTGGAAGTGCTGGATGCTTTCTCTCTGTGGCCTAAAACTTGAGCCGTTCACATGGGTCTTGGGTGGGAAATGAAACATACTAAATCAAACATTTATTAATGTTACATTTGAATGTAAACACAAATAGATTAAGAACTTTCTTCACTATTTGGTATGTCAGTTACGTTAAAAAACTCATACTTTTATCCAGCAAGTACACATACAGTTAATAAAAAGTGACAGAAAATTAATTTGTAATGTTAGAAAGTTTTGAACTTTCTATCCATCAAAGAATCCTTAAAAATACGGGATTGTTTTCTGCATCGTCATCAAGTGGCTGCTTTTAATGTTTTTACACGCTAACAATCATAGTTAACTATAAGAATCAAAGGTCACACTTTATTTTGACAGTCCGTTTGTTGAAATTTGCATACATTGCATCTACATGCCAACTAATTCTCATTAGATTATAAGTAGACTGTTAGGTTGGGGTTGGGGTTAGTGTAAGTTGACATATACTTGCAAAGTTTCTTTTAGTCCAGGGGTGCTCAACACTGTTCCTGGAGAGCCACCCTCCTGCAGATTTCAGCTGCAACCCTGATCAAACACATCTGAACCAATTAATTAGGACCTGAACAGCACTTGATAATTACAGGCAGGTGTGTTTGATATGGGTTGCAACTAAAATCTGCAGGAGGGTGGCTCTCCAGGAACAGGGTTGAGCACTGTTGAAGCCTGTTGAAGTACTGTTACTAATACTCAAATGGACCATCAACATAAAATATTACGTAATCAAAATTATTATTGAATTCCTAATCATATTATGCTCATTTCTGAAGAATCATGTGACGCTGATGGCTGGAGTATTGAAATTCAACTTTAAATCACAGCAATAAACTATATATTTAAGTGAAAAAAAAAATAGAAAACTGTGCGAAATTGAACATTTGCAATATTAAGATGATGCATTTAAGATTGTCCATTGTATTGTGCAATGTGAAATCAAATCAGTGCAGTACAGTGTATTTGATTATAATATTTGAAATAATAATGCAGATCGTGGTTTTACTTACTCAGAAAGCCAAGTACTTATAGACTCAAACATTATCATTTAAAATGAACTGAAACAACACACTTCTTGACTTTTTTTGGAGGACAACTTAATTGTTTCATGTTCAATCCACTTAAATTTAAGTTAGAATTTCAGTTAGAAAAATAAGTTAGCTTAATTCCTTCATGTTGCCCCAACACAAATGGATTGTGTGAAACCCGGCATGTTTTACAGTTGCTGAAAGTTTGTGGATGCCTCTGGATTGTTGATCACATGACATGCAGGCAATCAACCAAACGAGAAGAGGAACTTTTACGCTCGCGCTGCGTCTTTTATCTTCTCAACATTAATTACAATCATGTCATTTCTTAATCCCCAACTGTCGGCACCTCACAGATGGCAATATTATTTACAATACACAATGTTGCTTGGAGCTGGGCCAGATGCTGTCTTAATATGGATTTGATCATCTGTAACTTTGGCACTTTGTCAATTAGTCAATTTTTTTGTAATATGAAGGGGGGAAACAGCCTGCTCATTTTCTGTTTTCTTTTTGCATCTCCCATCTTCCTTTGTGAACCAATACAAAGAGTCCGATATATTGAATAAGACAAAGAGTAATTAAAACAGACGAGCATAATACTAAAAGTTGGAAATGGGTTATTAATATATTTCATTCATTCATTTTCCTTCAACTTAGTCCCTTATTTATCAGGGGTCACCACAGAGGAATGAACCGTCAACTATTCCTGAATATGTTTTATGCAGCGGATGCCCTTACAGCCGCAACCCAATACTGGGAAACACCCACACACACACTTATTCACACACACTCATACACTACGGCCAATTTAGTTTATCCATTTCATAAACACGGGGAGAACATTCAAACTCCACACACAAATTCCAACTGGTCCAGTCGGTACTCGAACCAGCGACCTTCTTGCTGTGAAGCGATAATGCTAATCACTGAGCCACCGTATCAATCGTATCAATCCCTGGATTCATGATTTATAGTTACGTGTCTGAGTTTAACATAATTTTGATTTTCATTTGTAAACTACTGATGACATTTCCAAAGTTCAAATCAAAA
Source organism: Danio albolineatus (assembly GCA_903798035.1). Classification (NCBI taxonomy): domain Eukaryota; kingdom Metazoa; phylum Chordata; class Actinopteri; order Cypriniformes; family Danionidae; genus Danio; species Danio albolineatus. The sequence goes on from CAIGQQ010038251.1 coordinate 3,520,490, forward strand.
TTTTGTCGTTTCGAGCATTTTTTTCATAAATACAATAATACTTTTTAGTTGCATATATTCATTTTAGACAACACAATACCAGTGTTTTACCTTCACAAGACTTTAAATAATGCTAACGTATATGTATTAGCAATGAACAATTCATTATTACTGCATTTATTTAGCTTCTGCACTGTAAAATGCAGGGTTCCACACCAGTGATTCATATTGTCTTAACATAAATCGATTAAGTTAACTTAAATTAAGTGTATTGAACATAAAACAATTAAGTTGTACTTATTTTAAATAAGTAGTTTAAACTTTCATAAATTTTCCTTCAGCTTAGTCTCTATATCAGTGGTCGTCACAGCGGAATGAACCACCAACTATTCCAACATATGTTTTATGCAGCAGATGCACTTTCAGCCGCAATCCAGTACTGGGAAACATCCATACACACTGATTCACACACATACAGTAGGCCAGTTTTATTCAATCCACCTATAGCGCATGTCTTTGGACTGTGGGGGAAACAGTGGCACCCAATCCACACATAAATGCCAACTGGCCCAGCCGGGACTCAAACCAGCAACCTTCTTGCTGTAAGATGACAGTGCTAATCACTGAGCCGCCGTGCCACCATTTAAACAAGCAGCAAAAATAGATATTAAAATACACTGCTAAAAAATGCAGGTTTCCTTCATGCACAGCAAAAATTCCAGTGTTAAATATACAGTGTGATTTTTTTGTTGTTGTTGTTCAGTGTTAAAAGCGGAGTACATTTTAACCTACGAGTGTGAAAGACAGTGTATTTAAGTGGTTTTTTTTTCAGTGTTAAACTTTTAACCCAATATGCAGTGTATTTCCCACTAGTGATGGTAAGTCCAGTTTGTTTACTCGAACCGGTTCTTTCGGACAAACAGTGATCGAACAAGTATGTTTTACTTAAACTTGGAACATGTCTTGTTGCAAAGAGCTGAATGTATTGAAATTATTTTTGAAAAGATGAATGAACATTTAATAAATTAAAACTATTTTCAACATATTTGATCACTGTTATCTGTCACTACAATTGATAATATAGGAAAAAAGGTAATCTATTAACACTTTGAAGGGTAACACACACTCCAGTTTGACGTAATAAACTCTTACAGTGTTAAAATGAACTCTGTGAGTAATGTACAAATCTCACAGTTTAGAAAGTGTTATTTTAACTCTAAAATGAAGGGAGTCATATGTACACCTAAGGAGTGTTAAGTTAAACTCAAATTGAGTTAAATGTACACTGATTTTTGTTTTTGCTGTGTGTTGTCCCAACACAAATTGATTATTCATTTATTCATTCATTTTCTTTTCGGCTTAGTCCCTTTATTAATCAGGTCACCACAGCGGAATGAACCCCCAACTTATCCAGCATATGTTTTACGAAGCGGATACCCTTCCAGCTGCAACCAATCACTGGGAAACATCCATACACACTCATTCACACACCTCCAGACAATTTAGCCGACCCAATTTACCTATACCTTATGTCCTTGGACTTGTGGGGGAAACCAGAGCACCCGGAGGAAACCCACGTGACCACACAGAAATGTCAACTGACACAGCCGAGACTCGAACCAGCGACCTTCTTGCTGTGAGGTGATCGTGCTTCCCACTGTGCAACAATGGCACCCCACAAATTAAGTTAACTTGATTTTTTTTTGCAAATTTAAATGGATTGAACATATTTCAATGAAGTTGACCCCCCCTCACCCCCAAAAAATATATATATATATAAAACTATACTAGTAAATGATAATTAATTAAATGCTTTGTAAGTACCCTGTAAACCTAAATACTTCGCAATCCATTTGTCATTTTTAGACCTTTACAAACTCATACATCAAGTACACCAATGACTGCTCTAAATAATTTCAGGTCATCCTATATTTATATATGGCCACCACAATATTTTTAAATGCATTTACAAAAAAAAAAAAGATTACTCAATAATGTGTGAAAGTGACATATTAATACATCATCTGTATGAAAATGTTCAACGTCAGTCCTGCCCTGTTGACATGTAATGGAAACGTACCTCCAGAAGTCACGTTGTCCAGTGCGTCTGCGATTGTGTACCTGCTGTTCTTCAGCTGTGTGTATTGTTCACCGCGACACGGTCAATTCATCATTAGTTTGGAGCGCAGAACGGATGAGTACACTTTCAATTTAGTTCACAGCCTTTCTTCATTCATCACGCCTCCTCATCATCCATCATTTCCTCCCTTTGATTTGCGCAAAAAAACACACACTTTCATAAGTTTAATGCAATTAATCATGAGGCGGGATGATTTTGTATTAATGGAGCGCGAGCATTATTTCATTATTGCTTTGATGAAGTGACGGAGGTGTGATTATAAGCATGAACTGCGGATCGGTGTTTCTGTTTCTTCACAATCGTCTCGCTCCAGCTTTTTGTCTTCATATAACAAGCGCTGATAAATTGGAAAAGTTGCAGGCATAGATGAGAACTGACCCGAAAAACAAAAGCAATCACAGTAAAGGGTAAAACGTGAACCGCAACGCCTCTCGCATTCAAGGTGAAATCCTGCCTCCCGCTCCATAAAAACACAAACATGCAAAGGCATAGAAAACAACACATTTATGGTCTTGACCAGCTGAATCTTTTAAAATTGGGCCTTTTTTTCTGTCTTTTTGTTTTGTTTGAAAGACATAAACATTAAATTGACACATAATATTATAACTTATTTAAATAAATAGTGAATATTCAAATTATGCACACTGGTAAGGGTTTGTTACTTATATAAAGTAAATTGTAACTGAAATATTATATATGTTATTAGTGCTGGCCAAAAATGAATCGCTATTAATCACATCCAAAATAGCATGTTTTTTTTTTTTTTTCATAATTTAAGTGTACTGTGTGAATTTATTATATAAATACACACAGGCATGCTTATATTTGAGAACATGTTTATTCATGTATAAAATATATGTGTATATGATACAAATTATGTATATTTAAATATATAACAAATTTGTTTTATGTTGTTTTTTCTATGTGTTTCACATACATAATAATCAGGGCTTAACGTTAACTTTTTTGGTCACCAGCCACTGTGGCTTGTAGTTTTCCAATATTATTAGCCACTTGACATTTCCACTAGCCACAATTTTGTTGGAAAATATATTTATATGCTTAAAATTTGACTTTGGCATGTTAAAATGACTTGATTTAGATTTTGTGTTACTTCCACATGCCTCCTAATTCATTTCACCTTTTTGTGTATGACCTTGCTCAATGAGCATGAGCAAATAGGTTGTGGTTTCATAGTGTTGCATTGCAATTAGTTTTATTTCACGTGACTTTTCAGGGCTCAAATTTTTCTCTAGCCACACCAAAAGTAAAAATAATAATAATAATTAACCCAAAATAACTGTAAGCAAAAGTAAACTGTAAGGTGAAAAACATACTGTTGGTGATAATGAAAGGATGATCATGTTAAAGGTTAAAGCGAAAGAAACCTGCTGCTTACAAAAACAAATCTGAAGCTCTTGAAAGCAGCAGGACTGTAGATGCACAAGCGTCACTTTTTGTCCAGTCTATTTTAAAGAGAACCGATCGCACCAGTTACGTTTCCAGGCATCACCTGATATCAGCTTTAAAACTGAAGCCCTCACACAGCAAAAAAAATCAGTGTACGTTTAACTCAATTTGAGTTTAACTTAACACTCCTTAGGTGTACATATGACTCCCTTCATTTTAGAGTTAAAATAACACTTTCTAAAGTGTGAGATTTGTACATTACTTACAGAGTTCATTTTAATACTTTAAGAGTTTATTCTTACATCAAAGTGGAGTGTGTATTACCCTTCAAAGTGTTAATTGATTACCTTTTTCCTATATTATCAATTGGTTTGACAGATTACAGTGATGTTGAAAATAGTTTTAATTTATTAAATGTCCATTAATCTTTTCAAAATTAATTTCAATACATTCAGCTCTTTGCAACAAGACATGTTTCAAGTTTAAGTAAAACATACTTGTTTGATCACTGCTTGTCCGAAAGAACCGGTTCGAGTAAAAAAACCCGACTTCCCATCACTAGTGGGAAATACACTGCATATTGGGTTAAAACACTGAAAAAAAAAACCTAAATATACTGTCTTTCACACTCGTGGATTAAAATGTACCCTGCTTTTAACACTGAACAACAACAAAAAAAATCACACTGTATATTTAACACTGGAATTTTTGCTGTGCAGGATCGCCTGACGCCCTCAGAATCGCCGTCAGGATCGCCAGTGCACGTAAGTCGACCCGAGTTTGATTCTCATCTCGAGGTCCTAAACCGATCCTTCCCCTCTCTGTACCTCATGCTTTCCTTTCAATACACTCTACTGTCCTATCCATTAAAGGCGAAAACCTATTAATTTATTCATAAAATTATTCGATTTCATTATTTTATTACAGCTTGAGTTGAGAAGAAATCTTTCACATTTGTATTAAGATTAGCTGTGTAATCAAATAATTAATAAAATATTGAATAATTAAATATATACAGTATATGGACAATCTGCAAAAACAATTCAAAGTAAATAAAACAATGATTAAGTAAATTCTACTGAAAAACTCACACAAACGTTCTTCAAACGTTTGTGCTTAATCCATTGTGTTACTTGCCATTTGTTTGAAATTATTTGTTTAATTTATTAAAGGCTAAGTTGTTAAAAATCTGCCAATTTTAATGCGTTAAAAAATTAATGACAAAAACAAAATGCTAACTATATTTTTAACAGACTATTACTAACAACAGTATTGTGGTGATGCCAAAATATAATTTCATATAAATATTAATATGATTAGTTTGATACTCATGTCAAGCCACAGTTAACAAACTGAAGAAACCTGCATTAAAGCATTGGACTTGAGCAATGGTGCTGCATCAAAACTTGAGCAGATTATACGAACATAATTATTTTTCAAACTGAATGGTCTTGAATTTCGCCGCAGATCAATCAGCTCTTGGACTCAAAGACGTCCAGACTCCATTTTAGCTCAATCAAAGAAGGAAAAAAAAATCAATGTGTCCGATTATAGCCTGTTTCATTAAGGTATGTTAATCAGGAGAACTGCAAATGAGCAGGGCTGATGATTTCTCTGCCGATATACAGTAGATAGTGTTGATGAAACATTTCAAGTGCTTTGACATCTGGTAGACTGAGCAACTACATATTAAACCACCTGTTGTAGAATGTATTGATTTGATTTTAAAATTACAATATACAGTCGTGGTCAAAAGTATTGGCACCCTTGGTAAATAGGAGCCAAGAAGGAAGGCTGTACAAATTACTTTGCATTATACATCCTCTTTAACTTTTAACTAAACGTTCACAAATGTAATCTTTTGTTGAAAAATTGGAGTCAAACTTATTGGCATCCTGTTACTCATTGCTTTATGATATCCATTTGTCGAGTTAATAGTGCTCCTATAATACACAACAAGATTGGAGGAAACCTGGAAATACATTTGACAGCATTTTTCATAGAGAGTCTAACTAGATCAGTCAGGTTCTTGGTCCATGTTGGTGCTCTTTCCTCTTCAATTCATACACTCATTTTCTATAGTGTTTAGATCAAAGGACTGGTCGAGCCCTACTTTTTAACTCAGTGACCCATTTTTGTTTCAATTTTCAATGTTTGTTTTGGACCACTGTCATCATGGAAGGTCCAACCAGAGGCTATTATAACACACGTCATGATGCAAATCAAGATTAACATCTATGTTGATCCTGCACGTCATTTTTGTTAAAAAATTGTAATCCATACCTATTCCCTAACCCTACACACAAAACTATAACTGTATATTATTTCCAAAATCCAAGGGGAATAATAGTTGGATAACAATCATTTAGGATTGCATAAACTCAACCGTAAGCCTATACTTAAAGTAAACTGTAAACATATCCTTTAATTCTCATTGGCTGATTGGAATGTTGTTTTAGGATCAACAGATGTTAATCCAGGAACATGTCCTACTGGGTAAAATCAGGTTGGTGCCATTATAACACCATGTCCAAACAACATGGTGTAACAAGATTCCACTGACAACCAGTTTATTTGTCCACAGAAGCAACATGACAGAAGCCTTTAAATATCAGCCATTCAGAAGTGCGGGATAGTGCACTGCACACACAAAGAAATGGACAAGTTTATGATCAAATGAATAAATATGAAAGCTCTTTGAATTGATTAAATTGCACTGAGTTACACTTCTAATGTCTACTTTTGAACTATATGTTTGTTTTATTTTCAAGATCTGAGGTAAACTGTCAGCTGCCGCTTTCTGTATGGCAATAATGTCGTGTAAAATGACATTAAATCTCTTACTGGTAACATTTAGCATTGAATAAAACACATAATCAGCATGAGGGGATTATTATCTTAGTACAGTAGTTTATGCTGTTGTTTAGACGCAATGTTGCAGAAATAGAAGTTCGGATAGCAGTGTGAGTGCACCCTAAAACTCCTGTGGTATATTATTTAGCTGTGGACATGGGGGACCTTTTTAATCCCGCTTCTGTGTTTGCTGCTGAAAAGCTTCTTTTTAGTTCATCAGACCATAGAACCATCCTGTTTGCAGTTTGTTTCTGAATGAGTTGTTTGGATTGAATGTTTGGTGCTATTATTGTTTTTTAGGTTTGACCCCAACTTAAAACTAATTTCTGCAGTTCTCTCACTGTAATGCTTGAAGAGGGGTTTACCATTTAAACTCTCCTCCTCGAGTTGCATCAAGACAATACATACGTACACACACAATTCAACTTTATTTGAAACTTCTTAAAGGGGACCTATGCAAAAATCACATTTATGAGGGGTTTGAACACAGTTGTGTGGCAACAGTGTGTGAACATAACCAGCCTAATGACCTCTAATGGTAAAAATGTATTAATTCTATTTTTTTATAATCACACTTCATAAAAACAGTGTGCAGAAACACTTTGATTGACATTCTTCCTTTAACATGTCGACAGAGGGGGGAAAGAACCACCTATTATTGACGATCTCTCCCTCATTAGCATAAATAGCCCTGAGTGAGAAGCAGCTGTTAGAGTTTTGAATCACTATGCTGACAAATAGGCATTTATGGCTCCACCCTCTTTTGTGAAGTGGGCTGGGAGCACAATCACATTTGATTTTAAAGCGACAGTCACCAAATTGGAACAATATCAAAGCCTGTAAATGTTGTTTCAAGGTTTTTTGAAACTCTAGGGACATCAGAGACTTATTTAACCTCTTGTCAAAAAAAGTCATAATCATACCTGTCAACATAATCATACCTGTCAACATACCCCCCCCACAAAAAAACAAAAACAAAAAAAAGGTCATATAATTAACATTAATAAAGAAATAGAATTATTAGATGTAATTAACACATTTTTCACATAACAAATTTTTCGTTTGATTACATTTAATAACGGAGGTGTCACTGTAAAATACATTATAATAACGTTATAATGAAAGCATTCGATTGCTTTCCTTTATATGCTCATTTAGGACAAAATTAGTTGTTTGGAAAAAAAAAAACACCAAGACCTACATCTTTAGATATTATTATTATTATTATGTGTATATGTCTGTTCAAACATGCACCCAAAACCCAGACTTTTGCTCTGCTTCAAATCGCATGTACAGAATCCGTTTGGGAAACAGCGTCTATTTATCACTATGGAGCGCGTCAGCTGAAAGTCACGCACCGCTTTATGACTGTTTTGAGGATTGCATAGGAGGAGCGACGACACCTGTAATGAAAAGGAAAGGGAATCCCGCCAGTTTTGTATTTATTTTAAAGTGTTTCATGCCTAAATAAACCAAAAGCACAGAACTGACTCACATTTAAGAGCAAGGGGCGGCCCCTGGTGGTTCGGCGATATGGCTTGCGTATAGGGATGATCGGCTCTTTAATGTTTATTGTCACCCTTCAGAGAAAGACTGAAAATATGAGAGAAATACAGGAAAATACCTTTATGGGATGATAGTGGGATAGAACTGTAAAATACGTGAGAATCCCTGGAAAAATGGGAGGGTTGACAGGTATGCATAATACGTCCCCTTTAATTAAAGACCTAATGATGGAATTTTCAAAACTTTTCCAATTTTGTACAGCTACTTTCTATTTTGTGAAGCTTAATATTTGCTGCTCCGGTTTCCCCTACAGTCCACAGACATGCAGTATAGGTGAACTGAATAAACTAAATTGGCCGTCGTGTGAGCGCAAGAGTGTGTTTCCCAGTGTAAAACATATGCTAAAATAGTTGCCGGTTCATTCCGCTTTGGCGACCCCTGCTAAATAAGGGACTAGGCTGAAGGAAAATGAATGAATGAATGAATAATCTTTTGCTGCTTATCAGATCTAAACTCTTAGCTTTTACTCATTGTGATAGATAAATAATGGGATTTTGTAGATTTATTTTTACAGCATCCTTTGCTTATATTTACCGAAGGTTTGCCAATAGTTTTGATCATGACTATATATGTTTGTATAGTATTACATGTAATGCTTCTCTTTGCTGCGTTTAAACACTTCTGCTGGAGGACGAATGAAACATGTTTTGAAAGCGTATTTGCTGGATTCGCAGCGCACCTTGTTAAAGCGTCATACACATTGTTTAGTTCCAGCTATGGTCCAGGAGAGGACATGTCCAAGACCACGACAAAAGCTGAGCACACTTCTCTCATTGTATTATTTGTCCTCTCCTCAGACACTCCGTCAGCTCTTTCATTTGGACCGTGTATGTTTTTCGTAATCCATTTTTTTCAGCCAGGTCTGACTGGAAACTGCAAAGAAGAATCAGCTGGGAAGTGCACTGCTCAAATAAACAAAATACAATGTGTAATAAATAGGAAGAATGCCACAGCAGACTAATGTATTGCTAAACAAATTAAGGACACGCATCTACAAGTCTACAATATCAAATTATTCATTAAAACATTTAGTAATATAAAGAAAAGTCCAGAAATGCATTAAAACTTTGAGTAATTTATTTATTTAATTTATTTTCCAATTTCATCATGAACCGTATAGGGTGTGTTTTGGCACAGTAGACACAAATTATTGGGGTATCTCTTTAGTTTATAGACCAATTCTTACTGTTAACTATTGGTTTATTACCTTCCTATTATTAAGATATTTGCTGCTTAATAATAGTTACTGAGGTAGTATTTAGGTTTAGGGGTAGGATTAGAGATGCAGCATAAGTTCATGTAAAATATGTACTTTAAAAGTACAAATAAGCAGCAAATTAGCAGTTTATTGAGGCAAAAGTCATAGTCATTAATTAATAGCTAAAGATTTACCTTAAAATGAGGTGTGACTATTATTGGTTGCAATATAATATGTGACTAATTCCTACTTTTAACTAGGTGCTTATTAGCTTGGACATTGGCTGTTTATTATACTCATAGTGCATGTTATTGTGCAAATGATGAAATCTTACATCCTTTAATCATATTCCATACTCAAGCTTAACCACTACAATAACATAGCTATTAATTTAATAAGGAGCAAAGTAGGAGTTTACTAAAGGAAAAAGTCAGTTAATGGTGGGAATAATACATCTATTTAAGGTATTGCAGACAAGCAAAGCCGTAAACAGGAATAACACCACAAGTTAATTGTCTTAAGAAAAATGAAACAATAAAAAAAGATCAAATTAGCTGATGCATTCCAACCATTAATATTTTTGATTGAGTTTTTAATCGTATAAAAGTGTATTTTTGGGTTTGCTTGTGCACATGCTTTCTTGAAATACTCAGTACTGACAAATAATAATGAATCTAATTCAATTGAACACTTAACCTGAAGTTAATTTAGTCATCTTAAAGAAAATGAACAACTGGTAGCCTAGATAATGGTAAAGTGCACCCAAACCCCCCCAAAATATAAACAAGATTAAAAATGCAATTAAATGGCAAAGAAATTATTCAATTAGCAATTTGCTTCCAAACCTGCAGTAATTTTTTATTTTAAGTTTAATAAAAAAACAACAAGAAGTTATATTAGCATATTCATGACAGATAATATTATAGCCTAGCGAATTCCATTTTCATTTACTTTAACTTTAAAAAACGCCTGCTTTTTTACAAAAACTATAATAGCGTCAGTGAAACTAAAGTAACCCTGCAGGTATCTAAAGTGCACAAACAAAAAGATATGACAGGAATAAAGCAGCATTAATGGAGCACTGAAACTCACGGTGAGGTGGTGAGCTTTTGGAGAAAAAGAGCGAGTCTGCAGAGACTTCGTCCTGCATTCCTCTATTGATTTTCCCCCTGCGAGACGTATTGTACCTCAAGATCTCATGCATTAGTGCAGGAGGTGCACTCGAGACGCACAAAAGATGGCAGAACAATGTATTTAAAAAACATGGGGCTCTAACTAATGGCAGGTCGTGGGCAGAAAGCGGGGTCATTTACCCTTCTGATTAGGTACGCCAGTCAGTTCCAGGCAAAGCGTGATTTAAAATCATGTCCAGCTTGAACTACATTCTCCAGCAAAATGATCTAATTTAGCGATTTATTCATATTTACTGAGTGTACCGGCATTACATTTGTATAGATCAGATCGTGGGTAAAAACAGAAATGGGGAAAATCGAATCAAAAGCCAGAGACGTGGCCGCCTGACGCACCGAGTCTACATCGGAGGCTCTGCCGGGGTCACTTCCATGCTTTTTATGATGTCGCTTTGAAATCTATCCGAATCACATTAAATTGGATATAAAGATGTGCAGACACATACATCACAGTAAATGGTGTGCCAGAGCACTGCTCGTGGAGAATCCCACCTCAACAATCGGGTTATAAAATCGGCTTCAGATCCGATTAATAATTTACAATCCTGTTAGGGGAGAACAAACATTTCTGTTCAAGCAATTTAAGTTGCAGGACTGTTATTAAAGGCCGCTGTTGGCTTTGGCGGGGGCCGGAGGATCGTCTGGGGGATGAGAGAGAGAGAAAGCTAAGCCTCCTCCAGCCCTCTGTGCCACAGAATAACTATGTTCTATTTCACACTCTATGCTTTCTTTATTAAAGCGCCATCGCAGTATAAGCACATATTGCTCAGCGTCTCCTCTTGGAATTTGCCGTGACTGCAGGCTTGCGCCGGGAAACTTTCTGTCCACTTTCTGTCCTAATGACTTTATAATGGCGGACGTTTCAATGGAGCTCCGAGTAAAATGAGCTGGTGCTCCTGCAATCAAGGGCTCGATGGGGCTTTGTGCATCACCCGTCACTAATTGACACAAAGGAGACAGATTTGCCTTTTCTCAGAGGGCTGCAAAGAGCCTGTTGGCCTTAATGGAATTTTTGTGTTTTTTATGTGCTTGTTTTAAGTTTCGAGGATAAGAGTGATACTATTACAGGATACCATATAAAATAAAATAAAAAAAATAATGCTTTGAGAGGCGATTATTTAATTTCAGCATTTTATTAGGAAAGATGATAGTGAGCTGGCCAGTGTGTGGTGCGGGGTTTCTTTAGTTTGGTAACAGTGACCTCTAGGGTCCACACAGGAACAGCCCACCAGACCTGAGAGAAGCCAGTGCAGCTCTATGGCAAGCTGGAAACATTATTTCTATAAAAAGTACTAGTATCTAATACTGAATACTTATTCCAAAGCAACTAGTGCTTGTTTATTAGTTGTTAATTCTCATTTATTAGACACTAGGACCTATTAAATAGGCACCTACTTTTGATACTTGTTGGTTAGATACCTTATTTCCACTGAGAGGCATGGTTCAGTATGATTTGGTACAGGACACCCAGATCATGCTTGCATTTCCACTGCCAAAAGTACCCTTACTCTATAGGCATGGCGTATGTCAGAAAGTTGCGATCAACATCATTTTTGCTTGAAGAAGAAAGCCATATGGGCCATTCACATATCACATATTTCGCACGCAAATAGAGAGAGGAAGTGACATGGGTCGTGTTTTCCATGTGTTTAGAGCTGACATGTGAACAGCGGTGGTGGACATACTGCATGTACTTCTTAGCATGTGGCTGTTTGTCACAAGAAGACAGCACGTTTGTTTGAGCATGTGTATTTAAAAATGAGGCTTCCTGTGTGTTCGTTCCCTCAGCTTGTTGCATGTGCAGGTGACGATTCTTTTTAGGCCAATAGCACTTAATAGAGGGTCTAATGTCCTCCTTTTGGTACCGTACTGTTGTGCTAGGTACCCTTAGGCAGTAGTTCCCAAAGTGGGGGTCGCTTGGTGATTTCCAAAAGTCAAATAAATTTTATGAAACTATTAGAATTGCCATAGTTTATCCATAACCCACTGAAGATAAAATAATGGTTACATAAAAAGCAACAACATAAAAATAAAAAGCCATCAGCCTTTTAATATTTTTTTCATAAGATTGGTGTGTTTACATTAGATTAACAACACTGCAATAGCGTCAGCTGCAGGAGATTGATTTTAAAGCACAAGGTTAAACTTTCAGACACCTTTATGGAAATCAAATACATTAAAAATGAGTACAGGCCACCACTGAACGTTGAGGATGAACTCTGAGTGACGTTCTCCAAAATTAAACCAAGAATAAACGTGTGCTGAATACATTGTGCCCACCAGTCTCTTTAGATGAGGTGAATATTAAATTAAACAAATTAATAAATGACTATATAAATTATAGCCTATGGCTGTTAGACTGTAGCACTTTTTTGTGTTTTCAGTATGCTTATGTTCATATAGGTCTATTGTTGTGTGTGCAACATTTGTATATTTAAAACCACCCCTGAGGAATGAGGGGTTCATGAGTCACTGGCATTATTATTTTAGGGCTCGCAGGCTGAAAAGTTTGGGAATCCCTGCCGTAAGGAAAGAGTCCCAAAAAAGTGGTATAAAATGGTTTGTTATTTTGGTACGTCTGACATTGTAAAAAGAAATGAATGCATACTGTACTGTAGCGAAATGTACCTCTCAGTGGAAATGTGCCATTTCATACAAGCGCTTATTCAAGTAGATACTGGTACTTATTATTAGATATCAGCCCTTATTTGTTTGATACCTATTACTGTATATAAATGGTCACATTTTACAATAAGTTTTCATTAGTTTAGGTATTTACTAAATTGAACAAAGTATGACCGATACTTATAGAGCATTTACTAATGATAGTTCAACATTTACTAATGCCTTATTCAAATAATGTTTGATAACAGTAGTTAACACACCCTGAGAGAACATGAACTAACAATGAACAACTTTGTTTTCATTAACTAACATGAACAAATACTATAATAAATGTATTGTTCCTTGTTTGTTCAAGTTAGAAATGCATTAACTAACATTCACCAATTCAAACTTATTGCAGTGTTACCACATAAATAAAAGTACTTATTCGTTAGATACTAGTACTCATTACAATTTTGACTTAGATACTGAAATAAGTACCAGTATGTAGCAAGCAAGTATTTGCATAAATCCCATAGTACTACTTGCCACAGAAGCTTACATTCTGGAAGAAGATGTTTAAGAAGTCATGTAACAGGAATACAATATGAACATGCACAAAGTGAATATTTCGCATGCAAATCTATAGAGTGAGAGAAACTACATATATTAGCACCCAAACGATTGAGAATGAAGAGACAAACGTGTTCTAGTTACTAACTACTGTGTCGTCACATTTTTTTGGATTTATGAACACAAGTTCCAAACACTTTCCAGTTTTAAAAATATATATATGTATCACTGATTCAAAAAGCGCAACATTGTATTGTGCTGGTGATTGTGTTCGGTGGCTGATCTAGCAGTGTTTCTCCCATTCTGATCAAGTTTATAAATAGTGTGAGTTAGGATTTACGCTGGTCCAACAGTGGCTTCGTGAGAGTCCAAACCTACAATCATACTGCTGTACATCTTCTGCTGCTCCTCCTTCAATGATTCTTTCACCTTCGCCCTCTTCAGTCCTCCATCCCTGCAACATAATAATGCTTTATCTAAAGCAAACAAATATAACCTATAAAGATTTGTAATTGACATTTACTGGCCATTTTAACATTTAGTTTAGTCATTTTAATATACATTACTGTGCATACCTCCATATTAAACACTATATGATGAATAGAGATGTTTACATTCTTACCAGGATAAATCCACCAGTCCTCCCTGATGAGCTATGGCTGACTTCACTCTGTTAGCAAAATGAACAGCATCCTCTCCCTCCTAGAAAAGACATGCTCAGATATTTTGATGCGATGGAATAAAGTTTAGACATACCTACACTGACTAAAATGTCATCAAAACCTACATAATTATAATATAATCTGGCAATTAATTCATAGAATTAATAGCAAATTAATGAAATTTTGATTTATCTGAGAGTTTACCATTAATGTAAATACCACTATTTACCATTTAACATTTTAAGTTGTTTAAGTTTTAATGAAAACATTCTTCACATTACCTTTAATGTTTAGCAAAAAAAAAAAAAGAAAACCAGGTAGGTTCTTTGAAACAACGTGAAGGTGTGTAAATAATAAAACTATCCTTATTTTTTATATGGAAATATAAACTCAAATAACCACTCGTTACAACCGAGGTATGCAAAAGAGCAAACGATGGGCTACAGCAGCAGAAGACCACACTGGATGCCACTGCTGTCAGCTAAGAATTTGGTGTCCACAACATGAAAGCATGAATCCATCCTGCCTTGTATCAATAGTTCAGACTGCTTGTGGTGGTGTAATAGTGTGGGGGATATTTTCTTGGCACGCTTTGTGCCCATTAGTACCAATTAAGCATAGTGTCAACGCCACAATCTACCTGAGTATTGTTGCTGACCATGTCCATCCCTTTATGACCACAGTGTAACCATCTTCTGATGGCTACTTCTAGCAGAATAATGGGCCATGTCATAAAAAGCAAATCATCTCAGACTGGTTTTTTTGAACATGAAAATGAGTTCACTGTACTTAAATGGCCTCCACAGTCAGCCACCTTTGGTATGTGGTGGAATGGGAGATTCGCATCATGGATGTGCAGCCGACAAATCTGCAGCAACTGCATGATGCTATCATGTCAATATGGACCAAAATCTCTGAGGAATATTTCAAGTACTTTGTTGAATCTATGCCACGAAGTATAGAGGCAGTTCTGCAGGCAAAAGTGGGTCCAAGTTAGGTACAAGTAAGATGTACCTAATAAAATGGCGGTGAATGTATATGTGTAAATATAGTGTGAATATATAGTTTGTGTGCGTGTGTGTGTGTAAACATATATGAAAATAGATAAGCTTATTGTTAATTGTTTTTTCAATTATCAAATTTCTGGCTCCAGCTTCCCCACTAATATACATATGGACAAGTGGTTTGTAGAATGGACAAGATGGATGTTTGTTTACCCGTTGAGTCATAGGTGGCAGGTACCACACGTTGCACACAATGGCCCAGCTCGTCATCATTCTGAGGATGTAGCTCACCATGTTGTATTTGGCACTGTTCCAGAAGGCATCTCCAAAGCGAGGGTCATACTAAAAGAGAGTCGTACGTCAGATCTGTTCATTTCTGAGAATAACCACTATACTATATTCTGCAGGAAAAACACTGGCATTCGATACCTTGATTGCTACTGGGTATATAGTTCCACCATATTCAAAGCTTCCCTTTTTGAACATCATGACTGATGTATTATTAATACAAGTTCCTAGAATCAACACAAAGACAAACAATTGGGAATTTAGTTACGCCAATCTAGAAAATGTTGAGAATGTAAATCAAGAGTCTAGTTTGTTCATTTTCTTGAACTTTTATCTAAAGATCTTAAATGTATTTTGTAGATATAAACAAGTTTTGATTTTGATGACTGCAATACACTTCCAAAAAAGATTGGGCAGGGGCAAAATGAAAAGGTTGCAGAATATCCTAATTAAACTTTTTTTTTATTATTTAAAAAGTCCACAATATGCATTTTAACTGGTACTTGGTAAGAATTTCATATTTAGTCGTAAGGAATAAAGAAAAGTTGTGACATGATGTGGCCAAGTACGGTGACCTATACTCGGATTTTGTGCTCTGCGTTTAACCCATCCAAGTGCACACACACACACCATGAACACACAAAAGCAGCATTTCAATCTTTGCGAACAAAGTTGGATAATTGCGTATTGTCGTGCTAAAAGCCAGGTGAGAATCATCAAACAAATCACATTTCTTAATGCAAAAATGACAAAAGAGGTCTGTCATCAATTAGTGTAAGTAATATTGTGAAACGGTTTAATAATTAAAGAGAAATCTCAGCCTGTGTAGAGCAAGACAGGAAACTTCAGCTCAATTTGCTCAACTTTGAGTTCTCAAATGACACTGCATTAGAAACAGTCTTGTTGTGGTTTAAATCGAGTCTCATTCTGCATGTGCTAGAAAAGTATGGTTTCATAGGTGCTTAATGAAAGCACTTACTGAATGTTTTGCCCATTGTGAAAAGGAGAATCAGAAAATAACCATTTTAACAGATTGTGCAAATTTTGTTTGTAAAACTAACAATTAGCATCCTCTACAGCAAGTATTTTTTGTGTGTCTAAAAAAGACATCTAATAGACATCCAACATTTGGCTGTCAGTTGAAGTCTAATAGGCATTTAACCATTGTTCAAAAATAGACTAGTCTTCAAATAGATAGGAAAGTCAGTCTAATCTATTTGATGACTAAAATATTTTTGGATGTCTATTAGACTTTCATTGACAGTCCAAATTTAGTCTAATGTTAGCCAAAATGTCTGTGTTTAGATGTCTCTTAGACATCTTTTAAGCACAAGAAAATACTTGCTGGCAAGCAGTAAACACTAAAGAAAAATATGACACTGTGTTTAACTTATTTTGATGGTCCATTTGAGTATTAGTAGACTGTCTACTTAATCTGTTGATACTGACATTCAACAGACATTTAACTGACTATAAGAAACTTTGCAAGTACATGTCAACTTACACTAACCCTACCCCCAACCCTAACCTTAACCTAACAGTCTACATATGATCTAATGAGAATTAGTTGCAATGTAACTTAAATTCAACAAACAGACCATCAAAATAAAGTGTGACCATTGAAATTAATAGGTGTTGCTGGTAGAATTATATACAATACTTTAAAAACCTGTATAATCACACAAATGTAAGTTTTACCCTCAGGGAAGATCAAGATTGGCAGCTTAGTTTTATCTGCAATGTGGTCTTTCAACCTGTGAAAAAAAGCAGAAGCGATGCTTTATGTTGTAAGCGAGGAGATATATTATATTCCACAAGACAAATCCACACACCTTTTGGCAACGGCATGGCGATCTTTCATCTCTGACCTCTCAAACCACACATGGGGACAGGAGCGCACCATTGACCTCTGGATGACCCCCATGAGGCCTCCGTGAACTTGACCTACCTGAGGAGAATGAAAGCCAGTTAAAGACACCTGAGACCTTCTGCAGACGCGCAATGTCACACTGGTGATGCAGTCAGCGTGACTCACCATAGCATAACATCCATCATTCGCCAGAATGACAATGTCAATCGGGGAGGTGTGGTTGGCAACACAGATGCCTCCTTTTCGCGGACGGTTCTCTCTGTTATGCATCCCATGAGAGAAATGTATGTAACAGCAGTCATCACACTATACACTATATATTGTGCAGTGTTAAAATGGTGTCTTTGCATGGGTCAAGAATAACATTAAGACATAATAACACTCATTTTATTATCTCTCAATGTCATGCTCTCAAATACACTGTAATCCACCACAGTTGCTTTTAACATTAAGAAATGTTTCTTTTTTATTAGACATTCATTCATTCATTTTCTTGTCGGCTTAGTCCCTTTATTAATCTGGGGTCGCCACAGCAAAATGAACCGCTAACTTATCCAGCATTTGTTTTACGCAGCGGATGCCCTTCCAGCTGCAACCCATCTCTGGAAAACATCCATACACACTCATTCACACCCATACACTTCGGACAATTTAGCCAACCCAATTCACCTTTACCACATGTCTTTGGACTTGTGGGGGAAACCGGAGCACCCGGAGGAAACCCACGCAACCACGGGGAGAACATGCAAACTCCACACAGAAATGCCAACTGACCCAGCCGAGGCTCGAACCAGCGACCTTCTTGTTGTGAGGCGATTGTGCTACTCACTATGCCACCGTGGCACCTTTATTAGGCATTGATTGCAGTATTTTTCAAGGTTTACTTGGGAAGAAAAAGAGATGAGATACAGAAAAATCTTTTACAACTGTTCAAAACGAAGTGAGATTATGGTTAAAACGATAATTGTAAAAACAATTTGAAGATATCTGACAAATATTTAATATCTGGAGATATTTATCAGTTAATGTCAAAAGACCTTGATTTCAAGACTTTCTTTCTCAAGGCCTTAAATTGTGGAACAGTATATTGAAACTTTTATGAAGACCAACAGAAATCGTGTTTTATGTTCTTTTATTAATTTGGCTAGCCAAAATTGATTTTCTTTATTTAAAAAAAAAACATATAACTTATAGAGGGAAGATTCTTACTTTCTAAAAGAACCCAAAAGTACTTGAACTGCTCTAAAAATATGTGCTCTAAAAATATGTAAAATTACTTTAAAAATACTTAAAATAAAAATAACTTACTTTTCAGAAAAATTTCACTGTAAATAATATCGGTGAATTTCCCAGTGAATAATAGCTTCTGTATTTGTATTACATTTGCATGCATAAGGGACAAAGTGTTATTGAAGAACGCTGAGAAACAGAGATCTGAAAACTGCACATGGTGATATAATGTGATTAAAGTGGAAAGAGTGTGTTAAAAAAAGCAGCAGTGACTCACTTATTATGATAACGGATGGTAGCAGACAGGCCTCTGGCACATATTCTGTAGCATGTAATATGAACCAAATCACTGAGCCAGTTCTTCGCCCTGCAAGAGACACAGACCTTTGCTTTAGGAAATTCCAAATATCAGCAATTCACCCATATATAACAAACATTTTTGACTTAAAAGCACTTTAAGTTAACGTACACAAAAATAAAGGTTATGAATTGGTGTTGATGGTTCCAAAGAACCTTTAACATTCAATTATGCATTTCATTGCATAAAATGTGCTTCATCTAAACGTTATTCACAGTGTAAAAAAAAACGTTTTATGCATTGTCTGTTGAAATATTCTACTGTATGACATTTCTGTGGAAAATCTGTTGTGGGGCGCTTATTTTTGTAAGAGTTATGACTTATTCAACTGGTCTGTAGATGGAGGTTCAGACAATATCATAAAAATCATAATGACATCCAGTATAACTTACTTGCTGTTAGGAAGCAATCCAACCAGAGTAGTTCCTATCACCAACCAGCTCAATCCAATGACTGCCAAAGTGATCCTTTCTCAAAGAACAATAACATGATTAAGTATACACAAAACACACTCAGCTGAAATTAACAGCTCACAATAATCAGAATTAGAGATTTGCTTTAGTACAAAGAAATATATTTGACCGTTTTCTACACAAATGTATACAGCTAAGGGAAAAATTCATGAAAATTATCAGTTTATCTGTATTTAATAGATATGGGTTTCAGTAAAGACAATGTATGGATGTGTTTCCCAGAGATGGGTTGTGGCTGGAAGGGCATCCGCTGCGTAAAACAAATGCCGGATAAGTTGGCGGTTCATTCCGCTGTGGCGACCCTGGATTAATAAAGGGACTAAGCCGAAAAGAAAATGAATGAATGAATGGGTTTCAGTAAAATGTTAATATGTATTCTATAAAGTTCTGAAAACATTTCTTCTAAATTTCTAAAGTATAGAAATTTAGAGCACTTTTATTTTTTGGCAGAAAACCACATGGTCAGAATAAAAAAAGAGTTGGTATTGTATTATACAAACATGAATATAACCGTCTAAAAACATGGCACGTATTTGTTATTTTATGCAACAAAAAAAGTTCTAAATGACAACATTTTATTTTCATGTACTTGTATGTTTGTTTATATGTATTTTACTCAGACACAAATATAAACTGTAAATCTAGAGAAACTTCAAATTTTCAAGTAGTCTTTTACTTTTTATACACTAACACTAATATTCTGCTGCTTAATTAATTTTCTAACACATGATACATTTTTTCAGGACTTTTTGACTTTTGTTTTATTTGAAAAGGCACTCCAGTCTCACCTGAGAGGCAGTAAGACACAGTAACGTACAAAAACTCCCAGGCCCCATATGATGGTGAGGCGCACGCTGATGTATCGAAAGTTGTTGTTGGTTCGTGTGAGGAGATTCCAAGAGGCCAGTTCCTCAGAAGAGAAGCGCTGAGTCACCTGATCCTCCACGATGTTCTCAATGCCTTTCTTACAGAAATAGAAGGCGTCACACAGCGTAAAGTTTCCCTCTGCCAGGTTTTTAGGATGAGAGCGCCGCAGCTCTCCGATCTCCTCTTCCATAGAGCCGTCATCTTTCTCAATGATCCCTAGAAACACACGATGAATTTGAAATGAGACAAGATAAAGGAGAAAACCACATAAGGCGAACGTTTTATTTATATCTATATATTTTGATGTTTTTTTTCTACAGAAGGATTTGTGGATATTATACCGAATATTTAATTTTACTTTTTTTTCTGGCTGTTGGAGTCAAAAGGAATTCCCAAAATGCATTTTTATAACAACAACCCTTTCGAATGTCAAAAAGAAAGAAAAGAAACAACTTTTCCCATTGTGCTTCATCTAATGTACAGAATTTTGTTCTACACGTTGCATTGGTAAGCTTCAATAATAAGCATCTTAAGTATTTGACTTTTACTTAAATCAAAAAAGATACTTTTTCATCCAGGCAGTGTTTTACTTTAAAGGTGTCTTGAGTTCAGGATTCATACAGCCTAAAAATATCTGTAAAGCCGGGTAAAGGTCGTAAATAAGCTCAACTGAAATTATGAAATGAGTCACTTGCTGCAATAGCAGTTACAGTAGGTTAAATACACTGACAGGCATCAGGCCAATAATAAAAGCAAGGACATTATTTTCCTGCTCTATATGAAAAGTGTTGACTAAACAGGAAGATCAGGGTTAGAACTGCAAAATAATTCTTAACTTATACATAAAAGAAGTTATGGCAACACTTTAGTTTAATTTACAATTCATGCTATTGACTACTGGCTTATAACCTGCTTATTGTTGCAATACTAACTGTTTTTAGTAGTTATAAATAGAGGTGTGAACCTACACTAGTCTAACGGTTCGGTTCGGTTACAATTATCATGCCTTCGATTCGGTTCAATTCGATATCTCGGTGCATCAACAATGCTTTCCATACACAGTTTTATATTTTCTTCACGTCACAATAATTCTTGTATTAAAATGTAAAAAAAATTTGTATACTATTTGTAGCACAATTTTGTGCTTTAATACAAACAGTCAGATATATAAACTGTACCTTTAAAAACTCAAATACATGCACAGAACAACATAACAGCATTTATAGCAAATAAACAAATATAAATATCCCGCCGGCTTTCTCAGCCTTGTCTAGTAAGTTTGTTCTTACACCCCTATGATTGGTCACGCGCTCAACAGAAAGGGCTGCGATTGGCTTTAAACGCTCTGGCACTGTTCACCGATGATAAACACTCATAAACACTCAGCTGATCTGTGATAGACGAGGAGGAGAAAACTGCAGACACGCACTCGTGTGTGTATCCAGAAGAATAGCTGTAACCGCTGAGAGGAGAGGAAAAGTCACCCCAGAAGGTTAGATGGGCCACAGTGAGAGAGAGAAAAGGAGTACTTTCATTTTCTCAGTTGCAGTGAAATAGGGGCTTCTGCTGTAAGCGTCAGTCAAAGACTGTCCAGCAAACACACAGGCTGTAAAATTGTGCACAGTTTCACAGTTTTTAAGCAGTTTGAGCGTAAATACTCGCTCTCGCCTCCCTCGCCATAGTAAGTTACGGAGACATAGCAAATGAGATAAATGACGTCAGCACATATTAACCGGTTATGATCTACTGAAACAATACTGAATTGTCTGAGTCTGCATTGTGGTGCACAGAAGAAACAATTAATTTTGACACCCCTAGTTATAAAGTATGATTTTATTCTACATTTCTAATCCTATACCCAAAACCTAAACCCCACTACCTAACTAACTATTAATAAGCGGCTAATTAAAAGTCTTAATTAATGGTTAGTTAATAGAATGATTTGTGACAAACTAAAGTGCTACCAAAGTTATTTTATTTTCTAGCCAGATGTCAAAGAGTAGTTTAATTTGATGTATTACTGTACGTCAAATACTAATACAAACACAACTGATCAATAATACAGACACAAAAACTATATAAATTACAAAAACACAACAAAATTATTAAAACGTAACAAATTATGGTGAAAATGGAAAATATAAAATAAAAATACACTGTTAAAAATGAACAAAAAGTCTGAAAAATGTTCTTAAATGTTTTCATGTCACTTGACGTATTGTAACAGGTTAATAAGGTTGCAACTGATTTTACATTTTGTAAGTCTTTTAATTTAATGTTTCAGTCAGTTTAATTGATACAAAGTCAATTTTTAAAGTGGACTAATTCGAACTAATCATAAAAAAACTTTTCTCCATGATACCAAAATAACCATTCATTACTACTAATTGTCTTTATCATAAATGTTAGTAGTCGTATAAATTCACTAATAATGCTTAAACTAAACAACAAAGGCAGCAAATGAAAGCAAACTTGTTAATTATTATCTAACAGTCGTCATCAACAAAATGAAGAGGAAGCTGTGGCTTCACATGACACTGTCCTGACATCATCATGAAATCAAACCTTTGTATGCGCGTGATGTCTCGCATGCATTGACAGATTTTTACTCACCGTTAGCTAGCTGTAATGGCAGTGTTGGCTGTTCTTTCTGTCCTCTTTGGATCCTGAGAGTGGCCCACTGAAATAAAGCACAAGTTTATTTTCAGGTAACCTTTGACACGTTTCCTTAACATATTCAGAAACTGACAATAATTGTTTTATTCAACAATCTCACAACAATTTTTAACGTTTGGAATTAGTGGTGATTTTGTATTAATTGGTATGATCTCAGTTGTATTTTTGGTAGGATTTGCTTATCCCACAATGAGGGGTGGGGTTTGGGGGACTGCCTATTTTTTTTAAAATCATAGGTTTTCATACCAGTGAAATAGTATGAATTTGTACAAACTTTCCTGATGATGATACATAAAATAGTTACGTAAAAGTTTTGATCTGGCTGGTTTTATTCCTTTTGACCCTCCTTAGCAGGTTTGTTTTGACATCATCATCATCATCAGTCTCAAGTGAAAAAAAAAAAGATCCAAAATACATCCAATAGATTTGTGGCTCTTTGTCAAATTTCTATTACAATACACTTTAAAAAAATGCTGTTTTCCCAAATGTTTTCGGTAACGCACTAGTTTAGGTCACAGTTCATGCTAATAACTACTGGCTTATAATCTGTTTATTATTAAGATATTAACTGTTTATTATTAGTTATAATGTATGATCTTATCTACATCCATTATCCACACCCAAAACTAACCCAACCTCTACTTACTAACTATTAATAAGCAGCTAATTAGTAGTTTATTAAGCTAGTAGTGTTGGTTAATGGTTTGTTAAAATCTCTAATTGTGACCTACACTAAAGTGCTACCATGTTTTCTAATAATGCAATATGCCATAAATCAAGACTTCAGCAGCACTTGCATACACCTATATATTCTACATTCTGTTTTTTTTTACTCAGGGTTATGTCCATACACACTTTACCTAACTACGTATTTTACAAAATAATATATCATTTATCATCTTTTTTTCTGGCTGATCACAGTATTTATGGAGTTATAATACCCAGAGATATCCAAAATCCTCCCTGTGAAATTGTGTGACTCTAAAATGTCAAACAAATTTATTGGTAACACTTTATTTTAAGTGACAGTTCATGCTATCAAGAAACCATTAACTATTAGCTCAATATTAATGGCTAGTAAGGTGAAAGATGGTTTTAGATTTGGCGAAGGATTAGAGATTTGGAATAAAATCATACATTACAACTACTGACAAACTGTTATTGATGCAGTAACAAGCAGGTAATAAGCCAGTTCATAGCATAAACAATGACTTAAACTAAAGTGTTACCAATTACTTAAAGTCATTTTTAACCCGATTTCATTCCGTGTTTAGATTTTTGTGCGACTGTACATATTTTATAACTGTAATCATTCAGCTGGGTATGGCGTTAACTATTACTTAATGTAATTACATTAGTTAATTCATTTCTGGCATGTTTTATGCAACACAAGGCATCCTACATTCAGCAGCTAATTAACTGACTATATATCAGATTTTAATACTAAAAACAAAACCCCTGACAATGACGTTTATTTTAGTCTCATGCCTTTTGACCCTCTTTTGCAAGTTTGTCTTGGCATCATGTTTCTAATATGCCAAAGTACAAAACTTTTTTTTTTCTTTTAAGTTTGCACATGGATTTAATTTACATATTATAAGCAACTAGTTTTTAGTTTTAAATATTGTGAGCAAATAGATATTTGTAATTTTTTTTACCTCCAGTGTCTTAACCAGCAGCTTGATGTAGATGTCTGTGAAGCCCAGGGACACACCGAACATAGCGGGTAACACAATGAGACCCGCTACTATGGACATCCACACATGGAGAAGCACGAAAGCCACATCCCAAGCACCTTCCATCATCTCTGCTGTCCCGTCTGTCTGTCTGTCAGTCTATGGGGCCAGCCATCTGAACAAGTCTTTAAAGCAAGAAGCCAAAACAGAGGATAATGATGTAATCAAATGTACGGCCTCTGGGAATTTTTTTTTTTTATGTGGTTGGGCTATTTCTTTACAATGCATGACCATTTATTTGTATCTATTTTTGCTGAGTTCACCTTAAAATAATCTGTTGATATGTTTAAAACACGAATATGAAAAAGCTCAGATTAAATGCCTTTAATTTGTTGAGTAAAAAAGTGTTCATTGTACTTTGATATAATTTTAACTTTATTTTTATTATAATTAATATTATTTAAAATTATAATATATGTATAATCAATTATTTGATTTTAATTATGTCTTAATTAAAATACCAAACAGCTTTGTACAACTTTTTTATTATTATTGTTTATTGTAAAAATGCTGGGTTCCACACAATTTCTTCATGTTGTTCCAACATAATTAGGTGGAATGAACAAATAATTAAGTTTTCCAACAAAAAAAATATAAGAATTTTGTTGTTTCAGCTCATTTTAAAAACGTAGTTTAAATAAGCAAATAATTGTTTAAATAATTAATCAAATAAGTTTAAATAATTGGAGTGTTGTCTTTTTTATATAATTGTATTATTTTCTTTTGTTTATTATTGCTTCAGCTAATAGGCCTAAATTTGTAGCAAGATTTTTTATTTTTTATTTCATTTATTATGCTAATATGTTTAGAATACTATGCTATTATATATTATATGTAGTGTTATCATATTTTATTTTTATATTTGTGGCTCACTTTATTAATTATAGTAATTACTTTATTATATACATATATACACAAGGTTATTAAGATAACAGTTATTACAGCTATTAACAAAAAATATCACATAGAAAAAAATTATAAAATAGCATAATTATTACACCGAAACGACATGCAGAAATTAAAATAATTGTTTCTTACTTGTATGTTTCAATTTTTTTGTTACTTACATTTACAGCGTTTATGGCTAATAACTAGTGATTATGTTATTTGTTTTATGATTATGTTGCTGCAGTAATTATGCCATTTTTACTTAAAAATATATATATTTCAACTTAAGTTTATTTGTATAGCGCTTTTTTACAATAATTAATGTTGCAAAGCAGCTTTACAAAAGATGCACACTGCATTACAATCAAAATCAGAAACGTTAAGGTTTTTAGTTACCAAAACTTTATTAATCACTAATATCTTAACTAATTAACTAGTAACTAATAGCTTTTAACAGTTAAAGTTATTATATAAACGTAGTTAACCTGCAGTTATATAGTAGCTATATAGGTGATGTCTGTGTTTACATGTTCAATCAACTGTTTTGTGTATTGCTATATGACAGTTTGAGAGTAACAGCTGTAAAAAACGAGGTATTTTATGTTATTTCACTAAGTCTTTGCAGTATTTGTGGAAAAGTGTTGTGATAACTGTTGCATTTCGTTTTATTTGCTATATGACAGCTGTGGCTTGCTATATATTTTTTTCTCAATATTATTTACGTCTATTGTGACTGCAATGCTTGTATTTTATGGCATTTGTATCTGTAGAACCTGTGAAACTTTGTTATTTTAATGTGTCTTTGTTTGTAACATTAGTGGCGAACAGTTACAATGCAATAACACTGGCATTTCGGCGGAAACTGAATGTAAGGGTCTGCAATCCTGCATTAATCCCAGACACTCTTCCTGAAACCGCTAACGTATAAGAAAGGCGTATTATCTCATTACATTTCTTCTAGAAACTACAAACCATAACGTCTCCTATAAAAATAGTAATGGTAAACTTTGAAGGCTTGAGTTGTCCGTCAGTTTCTTTCCGTTATAAGAAACCGTTGTGCCATAGAGCGTAACAACAGTATCACATGAGCAGCAAAACAACAGCAACCCAAACGAGGATTAAGATTCAGCACACACACCTTCACAACACCGACTTAATATTCATCTCTTCGTTCCATCCAGACGACTGAAGTTGATGTTGCATATACTGTACGTCCCAAATCCCGAACAGTATGTCCCCAAAAAAAGTTCTCGTGTTACTGGTTACAAAGTTCGGGCGCATATGGTTATGAATGATGCAGCAGCGCCTCCTGGTGGTAAAAACGCTGGTGTCATGTTTCAAAATGATCAGACTTTTTTTACAGGGTTTATGCAAAAGGGGACCTACCGATTCAATAATGTCTTATTGTTGCTTTTATGACGACAAATTCACACAATATATACGTATTTAAAGGGATAAATCACCCTACATTGAGATTTTTTTTCTCCCCCGTCCCTCTTTACTTAAGTTGAACATAAAACAAGTTAAAACAAGACACAGGAATTTCTGAAAAATGTTGACGGTGTTGTGCCGGGAGGTCTATTAACTGAGGTGCATCTATTAACTGAAATTGTTTAGTAAATAAATAAATAAATTATGATAATGATGATGATGATGATGATAATAATAATAATAATAATAATAATAATAATAATAATAATAATAATAGTATTATAACACTAATGAGAGTGACTGAGGTGAGTTTCATGAATGGAACCCTTCCCTTAAAGAAGATAAATAAATAAATAGACTTTAAATACAATACAGAGGAGATTAAGTAAATTGTTTAATGTGTGGTTTAGTTTAAAATAGCAACAACAATTTTTGTGTAGCCTATATATCTGTTAAAAACCCACCAAAAAGCCTCATTTTAAGCTACACTACAGCCAATATCATTATTTTACATTTATTTGTAACCATAGTGCGTTGTCTGCTTCATCCATCAAAATAATCATCATTCTATGTTTTAATCGATTATGGCCTTTGACTTTTTTAGACTGAGAAAGCTAATGAAAGTCTACGAGGCAGTGCATTTCTGGACATAACACCTGTAAACTTCTGCAGTCAAATACTGTAAAAGTCGATGGCTACCGGTTTCCAACTTTCTCACTTTTTCAGAATTTCTTGTGTTTTAACAGAAAAAAGAAACACCTGAACGTTTAGAATAAGAAGAGGGTGAGTGTATGCTGGATACATATACAGTTCTGAATTTACTTTAAGATGAAAATATAATCGTTTATTTAATGAGGTAATATAACTGCAATAAATCTATTGCATGCTACATAAAATATTGCACATTTTAAATAGTTTTACTCATATTTTATTAATTTTTTTTATTATAAATATCATTATTCATTTATTCTCCTTCGACTTGGTCCCGTTACTCATCAGGGTTCACTACAGCAGAATGAACCACCAACTTATCCTGTATATGTTTTACACAGCTGATGCCCTTCCAGCTGCTACCCAGTACTGGGAAGCATTATAAATATCACATATAAATAATTCATAATTATTCCATTTTAAAAAAGCTATTATTGTATAACATATTATTAATACATAGTGTTATTCTAATGCAGTTTCACTGAATCCTAAATAAACGACTAGAAATCAGCGTTAGCTAACTGGAGGATATAATAATGAAAACATTTGACAACCATTAAATCCCAGCCTTTCAGTTTTGCTTTGTTTGTCCTCAGTTCCCCTGCAAATAAAGCATTAAGTCACGACTTTTCTAGAAACACTTTTGTGGATGTGAAAAACTCATCAGAAAAATATGGTTACAAATGTAAGGTTGCCCATAATAAGGAAGTTTGACCAGAGGAGAAATGGTCGTGCCCATTTGAGCCTGGTTTCTCTCAAGGTTTTTCCCCCTTCACTTTCATCAATTGGTGAAGTTTTGTCCCTCGCCACTGGCTCGCTTGATTTGAGACTTGTGGAGCTGCACATCGATGGATTTGCTCTTCAGTCGACTTTCAGCTGTGAAAATGAAACTACACTGAGCTGAGCTAAACTGAACATTACTCTGAAAACTGGACCAATTAAATTTACTAAAACTTCTATGTTAAGCTGCTTTATCACATTGTGAAAGTGCTGTATTTAAACATGAATTGAATTCTTCCGCACCACGTGGTGGCAGCATAAGCAAGCATTCGTCAGTAAACTACCTCTACGAGAAAACAGAATAACTAAACGAAACCTACGAGCGCAGAAAGTTTATATATGTAGCCCATTAACTCTAACTCAAAACCATGACGGTGCGATAATTAACTCACGGTTTAGTCCAAAAGCATGGAGGAATTCAACACAACTGTCCGTATATCAGGTTTCGTGTTGAGTTCACTGATGTTTCATCATTTGAACAGTGATGCGGATGTGGTAAGTGGCAGAAATCCCAATGCAACCGTATGGTCGTTGGTTAAGCTTTAAACGTTAAACTGAACGTATGCTAAGCATTTCCTCACTCGTAACTTGTGTTTAATTTTGTGCTGTGTTTAAAGGAAGGTCTTATTCTCGGAGAGAGTGTAGGAGAGGAGAACTGCAGGATCACAGACTCCCAGATTGATCACATTCAGTTTGAGCACACTTTGAGTAAGTTGACTTTACTTGTTATTAGGGATTTTCATATGATGGTCACAAACTGAAACCCAAAGTGGAACCAGGAAGAAATACATCATGATCAATGACAGCAGCAGCTACAAAACACTAGTGTCATCATTGTGTTTTTCCCCTCTTGCAGATATTCAGAAACACATTCCTTGTCATAAATTGCACAGGTAAGTTGATTGTTTTACTAACATAATGCTAAAACTCATATACAGCAGTGGTTCTCAGCTGGTTTTGCTGGGATGTTATGCTATGTTTGGGCATCAAGTGGGAGCCAGACATGGTCTTATGTTGTTAAAAACACACTTTGTATTTAAAATCAAATATTTTAGCCATGAACTGCAAACAAATTTTAAATATTGGTTAAATTATACATATTTTGAATCTGGAAAAATTTTCTAGGGATACGATCACTATATTCTTTTTTTGTCTTTTTAAAATCTTGGGAGAAATTAAGATTTCTATGTTAAAGCTGCTAAACTACAGATTATTTTTACTGTGTTGTTTTTCTCCATAAAAAATAACAGTGAAGCTGTAGTTTGGTAATTATTTTGTGAATAAAAAGAAAAAAGATTGAGATGTTTCTTTGCAGTTTGGTCTTTACAGATAGTCAGATGTTCTTTGCATTTATTTGCCTTTTTATCAGAAAAAAGTCTCCAAGAATTATAAAAATATGAATCAATTATTGTCTTCCATATATTATAGCTATCAGTATAAGAAAAAAATCCATATTTGTGCATCCCTGATCATGTTTTTTTTTTTTTTTTTTTCCCCCACCCAACTGGTTGAGAACCACTGAAATGTTACAATCTGTTGACATTTTATTTACCTTGGTCGATTCTTTTGTAAGTTTTTACAGTAACATTGGTGATGTGAGCGAGCAGAAAATCAGACAAATTTTGTCTGATTACAAAGAGGTATTTCCTAATTTATAAATGATTTTTGGTCATTTTTCCACCCAAATATGATTCGCTTTAACAAATAGTGTTTTTCTTTTTTTACACATATACTTGTCGCGTTTAGGAGAATGTGATTGGTTGGTATAGACAGCGAAGAAACACCAGACAGCAAATGACGTTCATGGAACAAGTGATTCATCGGAATATGAGAAAGATTCTGTCCAATCAGGAACTGGTTTTCATGCTGCTCACGCCCTCTCAGGGAACAGCATCAGGCTCCACTCATCGGCTAGAGTTCTCAGCCTTCATATGGCACAGCAGGTGAGAGCTGGAGCTTTGAAATTACACAGCTGAAACTCATAAAAACCAACAGAACTCAAAGCATTTATTATCTCCATGCAGCCAGTATATGAACATCCCCATCGCGGTGAGCAACCTGGGAAACCTTGAACAGCAGGACTACTGGAGAGTGTCTAGCACATGTCCGTCTTTAGGACAGAGTCAAGCTGTAAATCAACACAGGTACATTCACAAATTTGAAGTGAATTGTGACGTTTTGATCCACTCGGGTGATTTTTGAGTCTTCATGTGGCCAATTTTTTTTCTGTGTTTCAGCAAATGGAATGAGTATTGGTGGCAAATGTTATTTTGACACAGATTTTGAGAAAATGGTTTGAATTTTTTTTTTAAATTCAACTATAGACTCTGGGCAAATTTACTACCCTGTTGGGAAGAGGTTCAAGTTTTAATATTTTACTATTGATCATCGGTTGCAGTGCAAAAAAGCTTAGTTTTTGCCTTTTATATGGAGAATGGTGTTTGTTTAAGAGAGAGCAACCTTTGCGCACTTGATGTCTAAGAAAATCAAAATAAGCAGCTCATCTCTCAGAACATAGTAACTGAATTAATGTACACACACACACACACACACACACACAATAAATTGTTGTTTTACTTCACAGAACTCTATCTAAAATCCAGAAATGTTTTTGCACAGGCCTATCTAAAGGGTTATTGCTGCCAACTGATGATCAACAGTTAAAATGACACATTTTACCCAACATTTCTCCCAACAAGGAAAACCACTAACAATCAAGAATAGATAATTACATGCTGTCATAACTTTTCAATTTTAAATAATGTCATTATAATGGAAGTCAATGGGACAAAAACAGCCACTAACACAATGAAAGGGTGGCCAATGTAAACAGTACACAAGGCTTAAAGATGTGTTGCTCTAATTAAAGGGCCATTGCACTGAATGGGAATTTTGTAGGAATGTTATTTCATCCATATGTTGTCAAGTTTAAATAATAAAATAGACTCTTACTTGTACATAAATAGGATGTATAGAAGATTAATTTGACTTTAAAATTGAATTAACTGCTTTAGAGATCAGAATATGGACAGGCATGGGCTGGTATAAGATTCTGACGATATGATAACCTTGGATGAAAATATCACAGTTTCACAGTATGACGGTATAGCGATTACTGCTCTAAAATATATTCTTTTCAAATGTCTGGGTAAAAAACAAAACCTTTTCCCCCTTTGAACACAATATATTTTATTTTGAGAAACATTTAAAGTATTTTGGGGCAGTAAACATGTCAGGCTAAATAATTCAAATGAATCATTGACTTCTGCTGTCTTCATTTGATTCAAAAACACAGATTTCTTTACAATTTACACCTAAAAAAACAAAACAAAAAAGTCAATAAAAAAAATCTTACTCATACCTTGGGAAAGGTATAGCAAAAAATTTGGCGGTATGAAAACCTTGACTTTTCCAAACTGTGGTATACCTTGAAAACGGTTATCGTCCCATGCCTAAATATGAATATCAGAATAGTTTAAACCTTAGCAACCACATAGCAGTAGTTGTGCTATAACATGTTTTAATTACTGGCAAACCATTCGCATTTTTCTTTTGGTTGTAATAAATAGTTTTCTCTTATCTTACAGGGATAAATTCTTCTGCTCTGGGGATGATTTAAAAGAGGTCAGGAATGTCAGTGACATGAACGAATCTTTATTAGCAGAAATGCAGGTTGGTAGTTTTACGAGTTGGGGAAGTTTATCCAATGCTTTTTATTAGTAAAATCTAATGTTCCTTTGCCACCTTTTGTTACACAGAAAGTGTGTGTAGAAGTGGAGAAGAGTGAAAGAGCAGTTGAGAAACTTCAAGAAGACGTTGCACAACTCAAGGAGGCAATCGGGAAGCAGAAGACGCACCCAGAGGAACACGAAAGTAAGATTTATAATGCCTAGTACTTATCAGAGTACGTTTACGCAATGATGCGATATCCTTTTGAGTTTTCAAAGGTTTTGTGTACAGGTTAAAGCACTGTCAAAATTATGACACCTGTTCGAATGGATCCTTAAAAAAATCTGCATAAAAAAGTACCAGCATGGTAGTTTAGGATTTAAAATTCCAATAGATAGAGGCATGAATTACTTCTTGTAGTGTTTTTTTCTGCATAAAGCAACTCTATTACGGATTATGTATGTATGCCAGTAGGACACTGCAGTCCTTTACATCGCTATTGTTATTTTTGATAGACTAAACCTGAGATCACTTTTCACAAAATCTGTTTTGTTTTAACAGAGAAAACAGCATTATTTTCAAATATTTGCACTTATTTTCAGGCCCCCAAAATGCTGTTGTGTGTATGAACAGCCGAAATGCACAAAAGCTTTCACATCGCCTTGTATTGATATTTTGTAAGGCCAGACACAAACTGCAATTTGGGGTTCTCATCTCACATTTAAAATATAATAGGAATTCAGTTACAACCCTATTTTTGTATAAATTGATACATTTTATTCAACTTTTTCATTAGTTTAATAGTACTTTTAATTATTGTTTAGCAGATCATTCATTCATCCATTTTCTTGTCGGCTTAGTCTCTTTATTAATCCGGGGTCGCCACAGCGGAATGATCCACCAACTTATCCAGCATTTGTTTTACGCAGCGGATGCCCTTCCAGCTGCAACCCATCTCTGGGAAACATCCATACATTCTCATTCACACACATACACAATGGTCAATTTAGCTTTCCCAATTCACCTGTACCGCATATCTTTGGACTTGTGGGGGAAACCGGAGCACCTGGAGGAAACCCACGCAACCACGGGGAGAACATGCAAACTCCACACAGAAATGCCAACTGGCCCAGCCGAGGCTCGAACCAGCGACCTTCTTGCTGTGAGGCGAACGTGAACTTACTACGCCATCGTGGCGCCTGTTTAGAAGATTATTTGCTTTATTTATATGCAATTAAAAATGTGTCTTTAACAGCACGCATTTATTTAAAACATGTCACGAGCAGCCAGTTAATGGATAATGGTAAATCAGTGAAGTTCAATTCAAATAATAATCAAAACAATAAAGTAGATCATATTAGTCAACTACTAACATTTTACTAATAATAAGAAATTCCTGAGTTCAGTGAGTCTTGTCATTCTTGAGGTCTTTTTCTTTTTACAAACAAACGTTTGATTGACCAAACCTCCAATTATCAACTAATGTTTAGTCATTTATTAGATAGCAAACCTAAAAACTAAATATTTTTATTACATTTTGTGTGTGTGTGTGTGTTTAGAAATACCAGATTTACAGAAACCACAACTTTAGAACGATTGTTGTAAAACCTGCACACAGGATAAAGACCATTAATAATATATAGTATAATATATATATAATACATACTATATTTGTTGATATTTTACTTAAAGTACAGTTGCTTGTCAGTTTAATAATAATTTAAAAAGCATATGTTACAAGTAAATCAAATAAGTGTTTCTAGTGCACGTTTAGTGATGCCTCCAAAGCCAGTTCATCACGTATAACAGATCTAGCTGTAATCATGCATATGTATCCCCATGAATAACCCAATAATGTTGCATTTCAGCCCCAATAAGTGCCTGTCCAGAAGAACCCAAAGAGAACACACTTCTGTGCTCAGCATTGAGGACACTCTTCCCTTCTGTTCCCTCATTACGGACTCAAACCCTCACTGTTCACGGTTTCCCTGTATTACAACTGTGCTGTAATACTGACCACAACATTGATATTTCCACCAAGCTGCCTCAGATCCTGGAGAATCAGCACTCCAAGAGGAAGGTCACGGCCCCCAGACTCAGGAAAAAATGCCTCGTTGCCAGTTTTCCTCAAAGACTCAAAAGGAAGAGGAAAACTCGTGAAGTCAGCGAATCTGCTTCTGAAAGCGGCTCGGATACAGAGATCGAGATAAACGGACAGAGCGGAAGTAACTCTCCTGTCTATTAAAAAATCTGATACAGCAATCTAGTCATGACTGGAAAGCATTACAGATTTTATATCTTTGTTTTGATAGGCGTGCCCAACTGAGGTTGTGCTCTTTTCTTAATGCTTTTTTTACTTTGTTGGTAAATGTTTCTACATTTCTTAAAAATTAAAAAGTGAATTGAAGAGGTGCTTTTATTTAAGAATTGAAATGTATTTTTGTTGTTGTTATAATTAATAAGACATCACTTTTTGGTTTATCAGATATACTTGTTTCACACTTTTAATATAAATCAGAGACACAAATACAGCTTGTACAGGAATAATCTTCATCCAGAACCTACTCAACATGTTTACTTCCACAAATGTCAGGGTCTTTAATAAACAGTGGGTCCTTCAGGGTGACTGACATGAAACCTGTGGGTGAAACAAAAAGCTTTGTGTATTTTTTCTGAAAGCACAGGCGTATTTAATTCTCACGGTTAAAAAATAAAACTAATTGCAGCTATGAATTCTTACCCATTGAACGAGATTTCTTTATTGCCTTTGTTACCTCCTTCTGCTTTTGACCACACAAGCCTGTAAGCAAGATTTACAGCGTCCTAAATCAGTGTTTCTAAACCATGTGGAGGACCATAAACACGGCATGATTTGGATGTCTCCTTTGTCTGACACACCCATTACAGGTCTTTCAATCGCTGCTGATGATCTGAATCAGGTTTGTTTGATTAAGGAAACATGGAAATATGCAGAGCTGGCGGTCCTCAAGGAACGTGGTTGAGAAACACTGTCCTAAATGACTGAATTACCAGAACTTACAAGTGAACATTTGAGCTCATTTCTCCACACACAGGCAGGATATACGGCAGACACATAACAGGTGAGAGAAATGAGCTGAGACAAGAGCTGGAGAAAGATTTAAAGAAGAGGTATTACTTTAACAATAAGAAATAATGGTAAATAATATTTATATTCGTGTACATTTACTAACCTGAACGTTTTTGAAGTCCACAGTTACATTACACAAGATACACGTTTTTGCAGGTTGCTTGTAGGGGTTTTCCATTTTGACGGGCTGGAAAATGCAAATGAATATTCATGTGGTTCAAGTAAATGGCAACAAATTATACTTGTAGAAACGCATATAAATATCTTGCCATGTCATCTTCCCTAGCCGGATCTTGTTGAGATGATGTCAAACTTCTGACGCATTGTGCTAGAAACAGATTAAAACGAAGTAATTAAACATATTATAACCTACATTGTCACTCTTTAAATTTACCTGCAAGTAAATAACACAGCTGCATAATTAAACGTTGTATTGTTTGTGATGTTGCGTTAACGGTGCTCCTCTTAAGCGTGCTTATGACAATGTAAAGTCTTGCTCTGGAAAAAACTTTGCTGATTAAACAAATGAGATGAAAATGCTGCAGAAGTACCTGTGGCTCTAGGAATGGCCGGTTGCTTGGGGAGAGCCTGTAATAACAGGCGACTGACAGAAAGGACAAACATCTCTCGATCTGTTCAGGGCGCCACCATGACAGTTTCTGCTCGCTTCTTCTGTGGTGTCTTTTAGCGCGTGTTTTGAATGATTGTTGAGCTATACTGCCATCTGTAGAATTAGAGTATATTTTGAGTGAAATGTAAATTTAAGCTTTTTTTATGCTTTGTTTTAAATAAACGAATTATTTTAAGAGTATATATAATAAATAATAATACTTTATCAATAACTAAAATAAAAAAACGGATGTATTTAAATACTTTGATTTCACACAAAAAATACGTTCCAAGCACAAAAAAAACTATAGTTTTTTGGAATCGGAGTTAATATATAGTTTTGTGAAATCGGAATATTTAAATGCATTATTTTTTTCAGTTATTGATACATTTTTATTGTTATTTGTAATTAATTTAAACATTCCTTAAACTTTCTTCCTTAGTAGGACCAAAGTCCATTAAAAGGACTTTTGTTTTGCTTTTTTTTCGCCCCGACCACTGATCAGTCCCCGATGCTTTAACAGTCACGTGGTCCAAAGGCGCACACCCATTGGTCAACTCTAGCATTCGTGTTTTCAAAAGTCTTCAAGTAAACATTGATGAGTGCAACCTAGCAAAATTTTCTAGCATTTTTTGTCTAATAATGGATACTTACTTACTGGTTTAGGTTTGGTGTTTTGACGAAATTCCCAAGGTCAGTTACCAAGCTGCCATACAGACATGGCAGTGGATGAATAAACAGTTTTGTATCTTTATCTTTATCGTTATCGCTTAGTTGCTGTTGTTCGGACCCTATTTTATTAATATCGCTCAATGCTATAATCTCAGCGTACAATATCTTTACTATAGTGATGTATACTGACAACCACCGACACGACATTGTGGTAAAGCGCAACACGTCGTCCTCAAGAAAGAGATCGAGGGATGGAGTGAGAAGTCACGTCACTCCTGCCAGGAAAAGGTCCAGTTTCACATCAACGACATGTTTAGCCGATAAAGAACAGATTTATACTCAAGACATGGCGGAGAATGAAGGAGTAGAGCTGGTAAGAGAACTCTCTTTCAGTGAAATATATTTCAAACGTTATAAATGAACAATTTAATAAATAATGGGCACATTTCTTACAGAATAAAGTCTTCATTCGGAATTTTTAAAAGTGATTCAGCATCTATTATGCAATATCCATAACTTTAGAGTGATACCAAAGTTGAAACAATATAGTCATTTATAGTAGGCTAAATACTATATTGTTTTTAACCATACTACAGTGCAGTGTTTTATACTGTACATATTATAGAATGCACAACTCTTTGTTGTTGTAAATGTTACATAATACTTTAATATTAACTATAATGAATTGATAAACTTTAATAAATACTGTAGTACATACTTTTCTTTTTTACTACTGTAAACTGTGGAGTATTGAAGTATAATATATAGTTATAGAAAGCTTAGTACAGTATTAGGTAGTTTGTTTATATTACTATAGTTTAGTATTATGATAGCAACTACAGAAATACCACAATGGAATAATCCAAGTACTTTATTATTGTAGGGTTCAAAATCACTATTTACTATAAGTATTTACTATAAGTTACTATAGTATTTGTTTCATGTGGTATAGGACAAATACCTTTATTAATCAAATATCCAGATACTATATTTGTGTATATTTTTAAATGTATTTGTTTGGCACAGTTTAAAGAAAAAAACATAAAAAATAACAAACTGAAAATGTAAAATCTACTAGTTCTTGTGCATTTTACAGTGAAACTTCCAAAAATCAGTTCATCACACACTAAATGGTTATTTAGGCTTCTAATGTTACAGATTCAAATCATACCACAGATCCTGCCGCAAGTTAGCTTGTTGTAATGTGACCCTACAATACCTATGTAACGCCTATGATAATGTTTCTGTTATAATCCAGTGCTACAGTGACAATGAAGATCTCTTTGATGGTTATGACAGCATAGTGGCTGACAGCTCTTTTCTGGCTAAGCTTGAAGACGTGGAGCTCCAGACGAGACAGTGCTATGATCAGCAAACTCCCAACGCCTGTGCGGATGATCTCACTGACTCCATCTTAGCTGAGGATTTCAGAGACTCGTCGCCAAGAGCTTTACCAAGCTCTCAACTTGAATTTCAAAAAGCTTTAACGACACCACACAAAAACCCCTCCAGAGGTGCGCACAGCTCCTCTAACCCTGATTTTATGAATCTCGGGCCAGCTGTCAATCATGTAGATTTCAGCGTCAAGAAGCCACATCCAAAGGCCAGAAGAAGCATGAAGGACCATCTTAAGAAAGTGCTGATGGATAATGCAG
The DNA here is from genome assembly GCA_903798035.1 of Danio albolineatus. Lineage (NCBI taxonomy): Eukaryota > Metazoa > Chordata > Actinopteri > Cypriniformes > Danionidae > Danio > Danio albolineatus. The sequence goes on from CAIGQQ010038251.1 coordinate 3,558,692, forward strand.
CAACGACCAGCGCTGTCTCCAAAATGGTACAGCAAAAAGAAGCTGTGATGAATGAAGAAATGAGTTACGCCATGCAGGCTATGGAGTCCATAACAACCGAGGGAGACCTGGGTCCTTTTTTTGGGCTTCCGTCCAAAGTTAAAGATCTGATTTTCAGATTAAAGGGAATCCAGGACTTGTATGGTAAGTATTCAATGGCATGCTATTTTAGAATTCTTGGTGTCCTTATCAAATTAAATGTATACTAGTATTTTTATAATATGCGTAAAAAGCATATTAAATGCATGTAAAGTTCTTTAAAAAAGGCAAATTATGTCTGAAGTAATGGTCTATTATCATTCATTCATTTTCTTCGGCTTAGTCCCTTTGCAGGGGTCGCCACAGCGGAATGAACCACCAAGTTATTCAACATATGTTTCACACAGCAGATGCCCTTCCACACTCTCATTCACACATATACATTACGGCCAATTTAGCTTATTCAATTCACCTGTAGCACATGTCTTTGGACTGTGGGGGAAACCGAAGCACCCGGAGGAAACCCACACGAATACGGAGAGAACATGCAAACTCCACACAGTAACCCCAACTGGGGCTTGAACCAGCCACCCTCTTACTGTGAGGCGACAGCACTAACCACTGAACCAAAAAAAAAAAAAAGTAACATCCTTGTTATTCTGACGGGCGACACGGTGGTGCAGTAGGTAGTGCTGTCGCCTCACAGCAAGAAGGTCGCTGGTTCGAGCCTCGGCTGGGTCAGTTGGCATTTCTGTGTGGAGTTTGCATGTTCTCCCCGTGGTTGCGTGGGTTTCCTCCAGGTGCTCCGGTTTCCCCCACAAGTCCAAGACATGCGGTACAGGTGAATTGGGTAAGCTAAATTGTCTGTAGTGTGTGTGTGTGAATGAGAATGTGTGGATGTTTCCCAGTGATGGGTTGTGGCTGGAAGGCTGGATCCGTTGCGTCAAAACAAATGCAGGATAAGTTGGTGGTTCATTCCGCTGTTGCGACCCCGGATTAATAAAGGGAGTGGGACTAAGCCGACAAGAAAATGAATGAATGAATGTTATTCTGACTTGTACTTATTATATACATAATATGTACATTATTAAATTATAACAAATATGTCATTTACACATCTGTAAATAAATTCAAATTTATATGTTAGGGAAACATATTAAATAAAAAAAAATAAAAAAGATCAAGAATCAAGAGAAACTTCATTCATTCATTTTCTTTTCGACTTAGTCTTTTTTTTTATTAATCTGGGGTCGCCACAGTGGAATGAACCGCCAACCTCTCCAACACGTTTTATGCAGCGGATGCCCTTCCAGCCGCTTCCCATAATTGGGAAACACCCATTCACACACACAAGCACTGCAGACAATTTAGCCCACCCAATTTACCTATACCACATGTCTTTGGACTTGTGGGGGAAACCGGAGCACCCGGAGGGACACTACCCACTGCGGCACTGTGCGCCCCAAGAGAAACTTAAAATGTATAAAGTTTTGTTGAAAGTTTGTAGTTTGTACATTTTTTATGAGTTTAAAACCATTCTCTTTTTATTTCTAAAAAACTTTCAATGACAAATGTTTTTTAAATCAATATATTGATTTAATAAATCAATGCATGAAAATATATTGCCTATATTCACTGAGAAATGGATAAAAAAAATATTTTCATAATGGGGGGTGTACTCATTGATGCTGAGTGCTGTATATATATTTATTACGTATTTTATATATAAATTAAAAAAAAAATTACAAATGCTCAAATCCTAGGATAGGCAAAATATAAAGATCTAAAATGCAAATTATAATTTTGCAATGTGGTATTTAAAATAGAGTCTTTTAATATTTATGTATATATTAATATTAGTGCCGTTTAGCAATTAATCACATGTAATCTCTTGCAAAATTAAACTTATCAAAATGAGTTTGTATAACTGAATAAGATTTTAGCGGGCGTTTTCTGTAAGTCACCATAATTAGACTGCATGAAAGTCATTATACTATGTCTGGAAATTTTTTTTGGCTAAAATAATAAAGCTGTTTTACACTTTTGTTTCTTTTGGGTTTAGAGTGGCAGAAGACCTGTTTAAGCCTGGATTCAATTCAGCAGAGGAGAAATCTTATTTATTCGTTACCAACAAGTGGAGGAAAGACTCTTGTGGCAGAGATTCTCATATTTAAAGAGCTCTTGTGTAGAAAGAAAGATGCTCTACTTATTTTACCATACATATCTTTGGTTCAGGAAAAGGTATACATGATTTATTTATAATCTAAACAAAAATACAAAAAAAATTTTTTTTTGGATTCTTTATTATTAATCCCATTTCATGTAACAGATGCATTGATTTGCCTGCAGGTTCGAGGTTTGTCTAGTTTTGGAATTGAGTTGGATTTCATGGTGGAGGAGTATGCTGGTAGTAAAGGGAAGTTTCCTCCAGTCAAGAGAAGAAATAAAAATTCTCTCTACATCACAACCATTGAGAAGGGACACAGCCTTGTCAATTCATTAATTGAAAATGACCGTTTAGACAACATTGGTCTGGTTGTTGTGGATGAGGTGTGTATTATAAATGATCATTATTATTATTATTATAAAAGTTTTCTTTTCTTGCATTTAGTTTTTATTCTATGTTTGTCTGTAAGATTTTTCATGTTTTTTTTAAAAGATTGTTAAGCTCACCAAGGCTTCATTTAAACTATAGAAAAACAGCAAGTTTGTTGAGAAATACTGTATATAAACAAAAATGTATTTTATATATACTGTATATATTTCTGTGATGACTAAGTTGAATTTTCAGTAGCCATTACTCAAGTTTTTGGTGTCTTTCAGAAACTATTGTAACATACCAAATTGTTTCTCATGATTCTTTTTAATTATCAATGTTTAAATTTTTAAATCACTTAATATTTTTGAAGAAACCATAAACATTTCTTTCAGCAACATTTATTTTATGTAAAAGTCTGATCTTAAACTTGAGAATGTTGGTGTACAGTTGAAGTCAAAATTATAAGCCTTCCTGTGAATATCTTTTCATTTTCAAATATTTCCCAATTGATTTTTAACAGAGCAAGTATTTTTTTTTACAGTATTTCTTATAATATTTTTTTCTTCTGGAGAAAGTCTTATTTGTTTTATTTCGGCTAGAATAAAAGCAGTTTTTCATTTTTTCAAAACCATTTTAAAGTCACAATTATTAGCCTTGTTGAGCAATATATATATAAATA
>CAIGQQ010038251.1:3569736-3595183 GCA_903798035.1 Danio albolineatus
ATTATTAATAATATTACCATCATTGTTTGTCCTCTTCCTGATTTCCCAACCCCCCCTCACCTCCTCACTATTATCATTAATATCATTACTTCAACTTTTATTTTTATTATTACTGTTTCGACTTGTTCTTCAGCTGTCCCCTCATTATCATTAATATAAGTATTTCTACAATTGTCATTATTCAGGTTGCTGTCATTGTTCTCATAGTAGTTAGAGTAGCAGTCATTGTAGTAGTAGTAGTGGTGGATGTGGTAGTAGTTGTGGTTGTTGAAGTAGTAGTTGTAGTAGTAACTGTAGTAGTAGACTTCATTGGTGTAGTAGTAGTATGTTGTGGTAGTAGTAGTAATAGTTGTATCGTAAGGAGTAGATGTTGAAGTAGCAGTCGTTAATGTTGTAGTTTCAGTGGCGGTAGTGATAGATGTGGGTGTAGTAGTTCCAGTTGTAGGTAGCGGATGTAGTAGTATCAGTAGTAGTCGTAGTAGTAGTCATTGTAGTAGTGGTATCAGTAGCAGTAATAGTTATTGTTGTAGTGGTATCAGTAGTAGTAGACAAAATGGTAGTAGTCGTTGTAGTGGTATCAATAGTAATAGTCATTGTAGTGGTAGTTTTTGTAGTGGTATCAGTAGTAGTAGACATTATTGTAGTAGTAGTAGTCATTGTAGTGGTATCAGTAGTGGTAGTCATTGTTGTAGTGGTATTAGTAGTTGTAGACACATTAGTAGTTGTTTATGTACATATGTATATATTCTTCCTTACGTATGTAATTTGACCTTCCACCTAATTACTTTTTCCATGTACAAACACACACACACACACACATATGCATTTACCAGTATCTGACTGTATTGTGGCTGTTTTTTGTGTTTTTGTGTTTTCTTTATCTATTATTATTTACTTACTTTACTTTCCATTTTTTGTTTTGTTTGAATGTATTCCCATTTAGTGTATTTTTTTGCATACTCTAATTAAAAAAAAAAATATATATATATATATATATATATATAAAAATAAAGATATGTTTCTAGGGCAGCAAATCAGCATTAGAGTGATTTCTGAAGAATCATGTGACACTAAAGGCTGGAGTAATCATGCTGAAAATTGTATTTTCTATCATAAGAATTTTGCAATGTTAACAATATTAATATTTTTACTTATTTCAATAATATGGTCATCATATAATATTTAAAAAATGATTTTTAAAACATCTTACCAACACAAATCTTACAGTTCGTTTAAATGTAAATGCATCTAAACAAGTATTTTCTTTCCAGGCCAAAAAACTACTGTGTGCTCCAATGGAGAAGTGTTACAGTAACTTGCTGCATGATGGAGGGCGGGGCCTGCTCAGCCTCATCCTGTCTCTCATTGGCCTGAAAGTATGTAAAAGGTTTTAATGTAATAAGGAATGAGCTCTAATCAAACACTGCAAAACACTAACATGTTTCCTCTAATTTCAGATAACCACAACTGTAGAGCAGGTGAGGGATTTCATGAAAGGCACATTGCTCAGTGTGCAGGAGGCTCAGGTCAGTCCAGAGAAAAGTCTGTGGGATCTTACAGGGGAGTCCATACAGACACTGAAGCAGAAGAACCTCATTGAAGCATCCTCTGATGAAAATAATCTAAATATTCTACAAATCACTAGGCTTGGAAGAGCCACATTCAAAGGTAAAACTATAAATTAATTAAATAGGGCTGTGGCTTGAGGGCTTAAAGGGATAGTTCTACCAAAACTGAGAATTCTGTCACCATTTACTTGCGCTAAAGTGGTTTGACTGACTTTCTTCAGTTGAACACAAAAGAAGATATTATAGAGAAAGCTGGAAACCTGTAATCATCAGTGGTGTAAAGTAACTAATTACAAATACTCAAACTACTGTAAGTGAGTAGTTTTCCTCAGAAATTGTAATTTACTGAGTAGTTTTAAAAATGTGTACTTTTACTTTACCTTGAGTACATGTTTAGTGCAGTATCTGTACTTTTACTCCACTACTTTTCCTCAGCCAGCAGTCACTACTTTATTTCTTTTTTGTCTATGGTCATTGTCTTAAGTAGAAAGATCAGTCCTGTGATTCCTGTCCAATTAAAATCACACAGAAAGTAAATTGCATCATACTGAACAACCTCAAGACATGGGCGCTTTATAAATGCAGCAAACCTTTGGGAAACATTAAAAATGTCCAAGAAGATGTTCAAAATCTTTACACGCAATGATCCAGAGACTTTTTATAGACTGCATGTCACTGAAAATTATGGATGTCGACTGTATGATGACTGAAATCACCAAACAGCCTTAAACAATCACTAAATGGAACAAATGAAGAATGGAAGGAAGGGCCAATTAAAAGGTAGGACCGAACAAGGAATAGAAGGAAGGATCGAAGAGCCAAATAAATGAAGGAAGGATTCAAGGATGGACTGAAAAAACTAAGGAAGAAAAGAAGGAACGAATGAACAAAGGACCTAATGAAGGGAAGAACAAAAATATGGAAGAAAGAACGAGTGAACAAATGAAGGGAGAAAAGAAGGAAGGACCAAACGAATGAAGGAAGAATTCAAGGATGGACTGAACAAACTAAGGAAGCAACGAACGAACAAACGAATGAATGAACAAAAGGACCTAATCTAGGAAGGAACACAAATATGAATGAACAAACGAGTGAACGAGGGAAGGAGGGAACAAACGAATGAATGTAGGAAGGAGAGAACAAACAAATAATTGAAGGAAGGTAGGAAGGAAGGAACGAAAATAGGAAGATCCCTAAATACACTACGTGTTGTTTGTGCAGGGATGTGTAAACATAACATTCTGTAAACGCATCAACTTCTCTACAGTGTAATAATCAATACTCTTGAGTACTTTTAAAAGAGCTATTTTTTACTTATACTTTGAGTAATATTTACTACAGATACTTTTACTCTACTTGCACTACCTTTTTGGGCAAGTAATGTTATTTTTACTTGTAGTTAAGAATTTTTCAGTAATCTTTCCACCACTGGTAATTATTGACTTCCATAGTATTTGTTTTTCCTATTAATGAAGTCAATGGTTACATGTTTTCTGCTTTCTTTGAAATATCTTCTTTTGTGTTCAGCAGAAGAAAAAAACACTTGAGGGTGAGTAAATAGTGAGTATGTTTTAATTTTGGGATAAACTATCTCTTTAATTAGAAGGATTCTGTTTTACCACAGGGTGGCAATGTTATCTTGATTCCAAAATTATCTGAGGTTTTCTTGATTCAAAGTTTTTCAATGTGTAATGTTTTCCGTTTTATTTATTACTTGTGTTTTCAGGTTCAGTAGATCTAAGCTGCTGTGATGTGCTCTACCGAGACCTCTCAAAAGGGCTGGAGGGTTTACTCCTCAACAGTTTTCTTCACTTAGTGTATCTAGTTACTCCATATGACATGGTGCAACAGTGCAAACCAGATTGGATGATCTACTTCAGGCAGGTGGGATGCTTTCATCAGGTTAAACCTGGTTTACTTATACCCTCGTTCAAATGTTTGATTTTGTTTCTCCTCCTTTTGAATGAAGTCTCTTCGATTAAATAATACAGTAAAAATAATAACATTTTGAAGTATTACTACAATTTAAAATTACTGTTGTATTTTGTAGTTTTTTTGTGTACATTTTTTTTGTTTTGCCAAAGCTGAGTTTTCAGCATCATTACTCCAGTCTTCAGTGTAATGTGATCTTTCAGAAATCATTTCAGATATGCTGTTTTGGATCTCAATTTTTTTTGTATGATTAGCAATGATAAAAACAGTTGTGGAAAGTTTATATAACATTATAATAGTATAATGTATTATACATGTATAATAATGTAAAATAATTTGTAATATGATGTAAAATAACAAATATTTTCATCTAAAATATGATTTATTGTATTTACTTATTTATTTATTAATTATTTTACTTATTTATTATTTTTATTTAACTGATTAATTTGTTATTGACTACCACCAAGAAGTCTGGTACTATCTTGTGAGCCTATGTTGTAATAACATAATATTTAATCTTTAGAAACTGTTTTAGTTTTTTTTACATTTTGAATTCTTTTTTATTTTTATGTTTTACATTTTCATTTTAATGTTTAGAGTAAATGTTTGAAATTATATTTCTTTAAAATATTTTTTTAGATTAATTTTAGCTTAGCTTAGAGATAAATTTATTTTTATTTAATTAATTGTTTAATTATTTAATTGTTCTTATGTTTTAGTTTTCATTTTAGTTAACTATTGACGAATAATATGTTATTCTATAGCCTCAGTTGTGTATTCATCTTCAGTACAAATGTTTCCTTTTACCAGTTCACAAATCTGTCGGCTGCTGAGCAGAAGATGGCCACCACGGTTGGAGTTCCTGAAAGTTTTGTGGCCAGAAAGGCAGCAGGACAGAGCGTGAGGAAGGTTGGCAAAACCAGCATTCCTCTCATTCTTTACAATACCATACAAGGGATTCAGAGCATTTTTGTTTTTGTTTTGGATTAAACAACCTAGGTATAATAAGCCAAAGAAAGCGTAGAAAGATATCATTAGCTGAGTGTTTTTTAAACATTAGCCATGAATTAAATATGAAATTACTTCATCCTAATCCTCTTAAAGGATTTGCGGGGTATTAATGCTAAATCTACTCTTAACCTTTCTCAAGTTTCTGAAGGAAATGAAAATAATGGTTTACTGTGAGTAAAGCTGAATCATCAACTGAAGTGGATTTCATGATGTTTGTTTGTTTCTGTGTGTCAGTCTGTGGATGTTGTGGTCGTGAACAGGTTGTACCTGGCTCTGGTGCTGTTCTCCTTACTGAAGGAAACAAACCTGTGGATCGTGTCTGAACGATTCCAACTGACCAGAGGTTTCGTTCAGACTCTCCTCAGCTCTGCGTCTGCCTTTGGATCCTCTGTGCTGCACTTCACTGAGGTTGAGAGACACATTTTGTTAAAATAATAGAAGACACATCAGCCTACATACAGTTGAAGACAATTATTGTAATACATTTGAATTATTTTTCAAAAATGTGATGTTTAAAATTCAATTTAAACCACTCAAACAAAAGTTTTTCAATTTTGAATGCTGGGGAAATGCTGTCAGAAGCAAAGTTTGTTGCTGTTTGGTGGAAAAATCATATCACACTGCTCGGGCAACAAACAGCAATTTAACGTGTTCAGTTGGGTGAATACAAACTCTGACCAATGGCATCAGACACCGTCAGGGGGAACATGCTGATCCAACAAACTCCAACAGACTTCTTTGTTGGTGCTCTTCTGTGTGGTGTGAACTGGCCTTAACAGAAACATTCAAGCAAGAAACATGTTCACAGTACTTCCTATTATATTTTTCTTCTGAAGAAAGTTGTATTTAAAAGCTATATATATTTTTTTTCAACTACATAATTTTCAATAGAATCACTGTTGTCCGATGACTTGTCTAGTCAAGCTAATTAACCTAGTTAAGCCTATTAAGTAACTAGTAAAATAGTATGTACTGTCATCATGGCAAAGACTAAATAAATTAATTATTATAAATCAGTTATTAAAACTATTGTCTTTAAAACATGTTGAAAAATTATCCATAATTTGAATAATAATTTGTCTTCATCTGTATCTGTATCAGCTGTGTTTTTTATGTGTTATAAATTGAATTGTGTACTAAATCAAATTTGTCTGGTTATTTCAGGAGCTGGAGGAGTTTTGGGCCTATAAGGCTCTTCTCTCTGAGTTGATCCGGAGGTTGACTTACTGTGTCCAGGTTGAGCTGATTCCTCTCATGGAGGTGTCTGGAGTTCTGGAGGTAAGTGTAGAATATTTATGACCAAAATATTTGCTTTGATGTTATATTTGCATCTTCATTTCTTTTTTCGTTTTCTTTTGATATAGCATCGTGCTAAGCAGCTATACGGTGCAGGTTACAAGACATTAGCACATCTAGCCAATGCAGATCCACAAATTCTGGTCCAAACTATTGAAAACCTCTTTAAGAAACAAGCGCATCAAATTGTTGCATCTGCAAAAGTAAGTATAGTCTAGTCTAGTATAGTGCATTATTCAGCAAAATTGCACTTCAAGATTTATTTTTTGATTGATTTTTATGCAAAATAAAAGCATAAAAAAATTAATGTCCTTGTTACACTACAGTAGTAATAGTTATATAGTAGTAATGGCTATTCTGCATTTTCCATACGACTAATTTTATACCAAACAAAACATTCTAGCACCATTTATCTTGGTACTTCTCATATACATTGTGCTTAAAATGTATAATTATACAGAAAAACCCCTAATGCAAAACAAAGTTTAAACAGCAGCTGTTATAATTTATCACCCGTATTGGAAATGTATATGACCACATATTTTCTGTGAAACACACAAAAATATTACATGCTATAGACCATTTTGAGGTATGTTAACAAAAACAATGGTCCCAACGTATTTCCTGCTTTAATTTTTTAATTTTTGTAGCTTCCAAGAATCCAAAAAGTGTAAATAAGTGTATGTGTTTGTAAAAAGTGATGTTGGTTGTGTGTGCAAGTAGTGATGTTGGTTCCACGATTATTATCATCAAGTGTGCATGAGATGCATTGCCTGTGGGAAGAAACTGTTCCTGTGTCGGGCTGTTCTGTTGCGTAGTGCTCTGTAGCGTCGGCCAGAGGGTAAAAGTTCAAAGAGGCAGTGTGCTGGGTGTGAGGGTCCAGTGTGATTTTGGCTGCCCTTCTGCTCACTCTGGATAAGTACAGTTCTTGGAGAGTAGGGAGGGCTGTACCAATGATTCGCTCAGCAGTCCGAACTAACAGCTAACATGAAGTTATGATTAAATCGCCTCTTGTTACAGTCATGAAATAGTTTGATAACGTGCAGGAAATGTTCATGGGCTAATGACATGACCACATTGAAATGGTCTATACATGGTTATTTTAGTAATTGTAATAATATATTTTGCACAATTACGTGTAACTAATTGTATACCAATTATTTTTTCTAAGCTTTTTTTGTTACTTACAAAAATTAGTCATCTACAAATACTCAAACTTTGAGTACTATTGAAAAAAATATATATTTATGTTTGTGTTTTAATATAATAAACCTAATCTATATCAGGCCTCACAAAAGATGCTGACTTATCATAAAAGCATCATAAAGGCATTTACTCACATGATTGCTATCAGGCGTCACCAGTTAAGATAAAGATAACAGAGACAGCCTTTTATAAAAATGTGTTGATTTTAAATACTTTTTGATCCGACAAATTCACTGTCACTATATACAAAACACCGACCAGGCTTTCAGGAAAGTTCTCTTTTGTCAGAATGTCAGTCTAACCGGATTGAGGGTGTTTTCCACACTTCTGTAATATGTTAACTTTCTCATTGTTCATTTTCAGATGTTATTAACAGAAAAAGCAGAAGCCTTGCAGGAGGAGGTGGATGACCTGCTTATGCTGCCATCGGATCTCCCCTTATTGTAAATTCTGTACATTTGTGTTTAAGTGTTGTAAATGGCATATATAATATGGCATCTCCCTGTAATTATGACAACCATGTGCCTGCATGTCTGGATAAAATAAATGCGGAAGTAAACATATAGCACCTCTGTTACTTGTGTTATTTTGTGTCATGAAGATTTTACAACTAAAGATGGAACAGACTCACAAACAACCTCTTTTATTATGAGTTCCAGCCAATCAGCGCGCGTACGCAAATTAAGGAACCGTCCTGAAGCTACGCCCATCAACCACTACCGTGAGATCTTTTAAATAATGTAGTCATAAACCAATTCCTTTCTTAACAGTCTAACAAGAAATGAGGAAGTATCTCTGCGTTATTAAACTCGCCTGCGTGTTTCGGATGAAACTGCTGCAGCGAATGAGGACACCGACAGTCTGAACAGATGAAGTCTGCAGCCACAGCGCTTTCCACAATAATATTCGCTCTTTTGTTTGACGCGTTTTACCTCGAGGCTAAAACTGTGATATCTGTGGATGATGTTGGTCAGTCCGTACGTGTTGGTGTGGATTTGTCCCGTGTTGCCCGACGGGTGGACGAAAGGTTTCTCTCCGTGGCTATTGATGCGAGTTTGTTAACCGAAGAGAAGTTTATGAACCTACTGAAGTAAGTACTTTTTAAATCTCCAAGAGAACAGAGTGACTAAACATTAAATAAGTAAAATACATGATGTTTTTTTGCAGTTCACCAAAGTTAAGAACCCTCGCCAAAGCTTTGACCCCAGCGTTTCTGCGATTTGGAGGCACCAAACAAGATTTTCTAAAATTTAGTCCACGCGGAAGATATTATTTGGGTCAAGACCGAGAAAACAGTAGCAGCGCTTTTCAAGGTACTTTTTTTCTTATCATCAAACATGACACGTAAACCACATCCTCTGGCTGAGTAAGCTGTCTGTACTCTGTGCTGTCATCTGACTTTAACGGCATGATTCCAGTTTTTCTTTAATGGAGGAACAGTAAACCGATTCACTCGTCCATTCTGCACATTCCTCTCATACTACAATGCCCCTGTATAACCTGTTGCATCTGCTGTTGATGTATTTGCTTATGCTTAAAGGGATAGTTCACCTAAAACTGAACATTGACATGCAATGCGCACTGCTCACTCTGGTTCCAAACGAGTTCATTCATTCTGATCACAGAAGAAGATATTTTGAAGAAAGATTCACTGAAAAAAGATTTACTGATGTGAAAGAAGAGAATCTTTATATCTATTCAGGTTTCTTTTTCTATTTTACTGGAACCTGCAGCTGAAGCCATTGGCATACATAGTAGGTAAAACAAATACCAAGTCAATGGTTACAGGTTTGCAATTGTTTTCAAAACTCAAATAGGTTTGGAACAATTGAAGGATGATTAAATGATGACATTTGTTCAACTATGTCTTTAAGCTATCACTTTTCTGATAATTCCCCAGGGACACACTAGCAATTACTCCTAAAACCTTGTAAAGCATAAAAAAATCTAACATTCCTGAAATATTATAGAGAGATATTGAAAGAAAATTATTGTATTTAGATGTGTTTCTTGTATGAGAAAATGAAATTGTAATATTATTTTTATTCATTATTTGTATATAATTTATTAAGTCCAAGGAAAAACCTTTTCTCTTGTATCTTAATTGAATGCATGTGTTTTTTTTATTCATATAACTTTCTGTAGGCTATTGAGCATATTTCAAGGTTCTACATGTTAACCCAGATGCTATGCTGTTCTTGTATCGTCAACTGAAGCCTTAATAAAAAAATAAAAACTTCTCAGAATTGATTGCTAATGAAGAATTATATATTTTATATATAATGCCATATATCAATTACATGTAATATTATGGCTTTCATGAATATTATATATTGCATTAATATTATGGCTTTTCATCTAAAGAAAAAGATGGAAGTTAAATTAAGGAAATGAAAAAAATGAGATTGGGAAATATTTGAAATTTTACAGAGAATGACCCTATAAAAGCTTGTCTTAATTAAATGTCCTTATTTTATGAATGTTTGTATGTATTTGTTTATTTATCTATTTTTCATGCATTTCTTTATATGTTTATGCATGCATGCATGTATTTATTTATTTATTAAATTTTCTTTTGCTTTTTATTTATTTATTAATGCCTTTAATGTTTTATTCATTTAGTCAGTCACATCCAATATTATTTCTTCAGGAAATGTATGTGAGAGACTTGAATTGCCTCCACTGCTGGAAAACCAGTTAAAGCAGGAATGGGTCCTACAGTCAAAGTCTTTACTTCTTGAGGAACAGGATGGAAAATACAGCAACACAAAATTCTCTGGTAAGTTTAATTACACTTCTGGGGAGTCAGAACAAAACAATCAGTGCAAAATCTAAATTCATGCCAGATCAATTCCTGCTGGCCCACAAGGTTCATATGCAGGTTAACAAAAACTAGGAATTTTAATTTGAAAAATTTGCAAGTCTGAAATAGTATGGGAAAAAATCTGAATTGTCACATAATTGTTCCTAGTTTTTCTATTAAACAATATTAAAATTATCTAAATATAAATAAATCTGTGATAACAGCCTAGCAATTGCAGTGCAGGTCAAACCTGCTTGTAGCCAATAACATTCTGAAGATTATGAGTTTTTTTTATAGGTTTAGTTTATCCAGATATGAAAATGCGTCACAAGTTTAACCCCTTATATTAAACTCAAACAATTTTGATTCATCTTATGATCAGGAATGAGTTTTTATTTAATTTTTTATGAAATCTGAAGGATTCAGTGTGTTTGTGTGTCAGTGTGTAAGTAAATTATGACAAATGTCAATTTTGGTGAACTAACTTTTATTTTTTTAGACACAAAAGACAAGTCAAAGTAAAAGTCATATATTAATTTTAATATGTAACACAAAAGGCATTATTTTAATATATAAGTCTGCTAAATACTTTATTTATAATCGTTTGTTGAACAGTCTTTACAAGTATGCTTTAACAAACAACCAATGAAGCAAAGTCAAAGGATTTGAACCTGGTCATTTATATCTGAACATCCCTTTTTTCAGATTTGCAGTTGTTTTTTTACATGACAAAAATGAACGACATGTCATCTTGCCACTGCATTTTTAATAAAATGCTGAACTTTGAACTTCACGAGGTTTGCTGTTAATTGACTTGTATGAGCTAAAACTACAATTATTTGCATGCAAAGAGATTCAGGATGCAACATACTTGTTCTCAGTTTTTTTTTTTTTTTACAGTGTTTTGAAACCATTTATCAGAAATTATTTACAGTCATATCATTTTAAAGCAAAATCCTTATTCTGAAAAAAGAAGATCTGATATTTTTAGTGAACGTCACTGTACTGTCACAAAAAAGCTCACTAATTTACATTAGAACCTATTTGAATCTCATCTTACCTTGAGGCCATGTTAATATTGCAAACTGGCAAGTTGAGTCTGGAAAAGTTTGGTAATTTATAGAAACCCTACCATAAAAAAATGAGAAAAAAACAACAACCTGCATTTATAAATAAATCTATCCAAGTTATTTATGCATTCTGTTTCTATTTATATGTCCGGCAGTGACATTTAAAATACTACACTACACAGAACTTGTAGACTGAACTTCTATGTTAAGCTGCTTTGACACAATCTACATTGTAAAAAGCAGTATAAAATTAAAGATTCAAGATGAATTGAATTAATAAATTTGCCATTTTTGTTAGCAAAGAAAATAAAGTTACATGTCTGTCTTTCTCACAGAAGATGCCGTGGACCTGCTGTACTCTTTTGCAAACTACTCTGGTTTTGAGCTCATCTTTGGTTTGAATGCTTTGCTGCGAACCAGCAGAAACTGTTGGGACAGTGGGAATGCAGAACTGCTGCTGAAATACTGTGAGTCCAGGCAGTATGTGATGTCCTGGGAGCTGGGCAATGGTAGGATTTGGAGAGATTTCTTTATATTTTTTTCTTTTTTAGCTTGTGCATGGGCTGATGTTTCTGTTTTGAATTATAGTGATATTATTAGTTTTTTATTTGCCTCAACAATAAAAGCCATATTTACTAACAGCCTGCATCAACACAAACCCACTGTTTCATATGTGTTGTGAAACATAAAGGCATGGACATTGCTCCACGTGATGTGTATTTATTAGAACTTCACTTTCAGAGGCACAATTTACGAAAGGAGAATATTTAAATGAATTTAAACAATTTAATACAATTTACTTTAATACGTTTACTGGTATTTGTGCTGTTTTATTATCTGCTATTTCATATAACAAATTTTTTATGTTGCTGTTGTTGTTGTTTTACTTATAGTTAGGGCCTTTTACAATTTGTTTTATTCTTTCCCATATTAAATTTAATTTCTTCCCACCAAATAATGTTTATTCTGTTTTAATTTTATGGACTCTGAATGTTTATATTTATTTCTTTGCTTGTTTATTTACTTATTTCTATTTAATTAATTGACTTTTTTACACACTTTATTTATTTATTTATTTATTTATTAAACAACATTATACAATTTTGTTTTTGTAAAAATACATTTGCAATACTTTTTGTTCATAGCATTAATCACTACAGAAATGATCTGTCTGCATCAGTAGTTTTCTTTTTTGTGTACTATTTTTATTTATTCATTTCATTCAATTTTGTTTTGAAATCCTCTAAAAAAACTTTACACTTCCAGCTTCCACATTTAATTTCTGTCATTGCAGTTTCTCTTATTTGACCAGTTTGTTTAACATAGTCCTTCATCTCATGTTAGAGCCCAACAGTTATGAGAAGAAAGCTGGGTTCAGAGTGGACGGATTTCAACTCGGTCACGATTTTATCCATTTGCATCAAATCCTTCAGGAATCTGCGATCTACAACTCAACAGGACTTTATGGACCAGATGTTAGTCAACCAAAAGATCACCGCAAGGATTTGTTAACTGGGTAAAGACTTTTTGTAACAATATTTGAAAAGTAGCATCTTGTCTTACTAATGCATTTGTTAACTTGTCAGGGAAAGTTCATTTAGTTAAATATTAATTGATTTTTATAGATTTTTGGAGACTGGAGGAAAGGTCATTAATGCATGCACCTGGCATCAGTAAGTTCTGATTTTCTTTTCATGCTAATTTTTTTATGATTCATTAAGTTGATCATGTTTTCCCTTTTGAACAGCTATTATGTTAACGGTCGAGACACATCTTTAGAGGATTTTCTTGACCCTGAAGTGCTCGATTCTTTGGCAACAAAAATTAACGAGGTCCTCGAGGTACTGGAGTGATTCTGCATAATGTATTAAAACTGGAGCCCTCCTGTGAGGTTCAGCAGAGAGAGATATGAGATAAATGAAGTGAATTAACTTGTAAACTGTGCTTTCAGTTGGTTGAATCTGTTTCCCCGGGGAAGAAGGTTTGGCTTGGAGAGACCAGTTCAGCATATGGCGGAGGTGCCGTTGGGCTCTCTGACACATTTGTGGCGGGCTTCATGTGAGGACGTTTATTCATCTCATGCCAATTAAGATGAATGTTTGTAAGATTGTGAGGAAAAATGATAACAATGAAATATGGAAAACAAATAAGTAAATGACTGTTCTGTGGTTATCCATCTGTTCTAATGTGAAACCCATTTATTTTGAAGGAATACCAATTTAGTGTGAATTTGACAGTTTAAATATTTAAATGCTTCTGTTAATTTATTCATTCATTCATTCATTCAGTGTCACATGACCCTTTATTCTAATATGGTGATCCAGTCATTCCTCTGAATTAATTTAATGCATTTTTTCCCATTTGTTATTTCAGATATTTTTGATACATACAGTATAAAATGTTTACAAATGTTTTCTACCATTATAATTGTCTCTGCTGACACTTTCAATAAATTCAATGGATCCTTGCTGAAAAAAGCCATCCATACCTTGGATCTAAACAAACACACAAATAAAACGAAAATAAAAATGATCTCCTATATATATTTTTATTTAATATTTGGTGTATTATTTTTAATGAGTATAATTTTTTTATTCATCAAAGGTGGCTGGACAAACTGGGTCTTGCTGCTAAGCTTGGTTTGGATGTTGTTATCAGACAAGTTTTGATTGGTTCTGGCACGTACCATTTAGTGGATGATAACCTCGATCCTCTTCCAGTAAGTGTGAATCCCACATTGTCTATATTGGTCCAGAGCACTCTATTATTTTTATTTCATTTAGTTTTAATTCAATTTTATTTTAATTTAAATGTTATGTTTTGCTTTTCCTGACATTTACGTTTTGTATTCTTAAATCAGGATTACTGGCTGTCATTGCTCTACAAAAGGCTTGTTGGTCAAGAAGTCTTAAGAGCAGACGTTTCTGTCAATTCTGCGCTAAAGAAACCAATACGGGTTTACCTTCACTGCACAAACAAAAAGAGGTACTTTTTACGGTCTTGTACACAATTATTTTGTAATATATTTATTTTATTTAACATTTCTAAGATATTTAACAAAACAGTACCAAACAAAAAAAAAGAGAAAAAATAGCACAGAGAATAATTGACAATAACCGTTGACTATATATATATATATATATATATATATATATATATATATATACACACACACATATATACATACACAACATATGTAGCATAAACATAATACAAACGAGATAATACTTACATTTTTTCAAAGCCAGTGTGTGCAAGTCATGAACATATAGGTTAGAAATAAAGATGAAAATTTACAAACATGTTCAAACATCTCTGATAACGGGGAGTCTTTGGGGATTTCCAATTAAGTAAGATCATCTTAGCTGTAATCATGCCAACCATCAGGGCTTGCTGTTGGGTTAACAGAAAGGTTTCCATTATTTGAGAATATCTAAAAATAGCCAGATTGTAGTCAGGTTGGATATTGGTTTTATAAGCACTGGAAAACAATTTTAAAATGTTGGACCAAAACTGGACCAGAACAGAGCAAAACCTAAATAAATGTGCCAAAGTCCCTTCTGCCCCACCACATCTGTCACATTTACATTTTGTAAATACAGTGAGAAATATTTTACTTAATCTGGTTTTAGAGAAGTGAAGGCTCACAATTATTTTAAACTGAATGAAACAGAACCTACATTATTTTTGACGTGGATTTGTTTTCTTCTCCAGTACACGATACAAAGAAGGCGCTGTGACCTTATTTGCCTTAAACCTGAACAAAAACGAAGTCACAATTAGTCTTCCAGCTCATATGGCCAACGGCTCCATTGAAGCGTTCGTGCTGCAGTCAGATGAGGCTGGCGAACAAGGCCTTTATTCCAGGTAACGGCTCATAATCTCACAATGTGTGGAATTTTTTCCTGAAAATCTGATTGCTAGCACAGTACAATCATCTTTTCAGCAGTCACATGCTTTAGTGCACTTAAAGGGATGGTTCACCCAAAAAGTGAAAATTCTCTCATCTATTCTTCCTACACTCGTTCAGAAGCTATTTGAGTTTCTTTCTTCTGTTGAACACAAACGCAGGTATTCTGAAGAATGTTGGAAACAAGCAGCCATTGACATCCATAGTAGGAACAAAAATATATAAGTCAATGGCTGTTGCTTTCAAACATTTTTCAAAGCATCTACTTTTATGAAAGTCAAACAGGTTTTAGACATGTGTAGGATGAATAAGTGATGACAGAATTTTAATAGAATTATTATCTCTTAATACACTTTATGACCTCATATTATTAAAAGATTACACATAATGTTTTTGCATTCATTTTGTTAAGTAATTACTAATATGTCAGCTGAAACCCTATGATGTCATTTTTAATAGGCAGATTTCTTGCTTAAGTTATAAACATAATAGGAGAAAAACAAGTTAAACCCAATCTGCCACATGCCTACTGTTGCATTATTTATAGATTTCAAATTTATTTACAAGTAAAAGGTCTTTTAGTATCATAAAAAAAAAATCCTAATTATTTTAGTCATATTAATGGGTCAAGTCAACCAAAGTGTTGTACACACAATTAAATAAAGCATATTAATTGGTGAGATTTGAATGGTGCACACAACAAAAAGGTCAATTTCAAACTTTTGTTTAAAGAGTCAATAGACTTTTACCGAGTAACTTATGCTATGTATGCTATGCAATATGCTATGTTATGTTTCTTTCAAAACATTTGTAATGACTGTCCAGGAATGCTCACTAAAAATATTTGAATGTAAACATAACTTAAACTCTTAATCTCAACCGAATGCACAGGTTTTTATGCACATTCAAAGTTGTATGTAGATGTGCATTCAGTTGAGATTTATATCTTTATGGTTAGAAACCTGGAAACGTAACACATTTGTCAAACTAATTGCTTAATAGTTTGATTAATTTATTTTCATCCAGTCATCACTTATGTGACTTGGGTTCAGTATACTATGATTTTCTTTTCATTCTTTTTTTTTTTGCCTAAATACATAAATCTACAGCAGTTTCAATGAGAATAGCAACTTTTATTAATAATTTGCACCAGTTTTACACAAAGTAATAATGTGGTTCTTTTGAACGTGGGATGGAAACAAAACTTTATTTGCTTATTTATGTTTTTTTTGGTCAATGTTAAATTTGCAAATTTGGATGTAAACCTTGCTAGACATTTGTTACAAGATATTCACTGTTCCCTTATATATTCATATAAATTTTATTCCCAAATATTTATCATCAGCTATCATAGTAAGAACCTTAAGACTCATGTAGGGCCACATAGAATCTGCGCACACAGAATTCTGCAGATTTCCGCTGATTTTTAGCCCATCATTGATTCTGTTTGTTTACTTGTGTAAATGTATATTTATTCAGTTTTAAAATTAGTTTCAGTAATAATATTGACTAATATGAAAATATTCATATGATTTATTTACAATATAGTCAATAATTTTTTTAAAGTAATATTTTCTGTCTTTTAGTAAATATTTTATATGAGAGACCTGCTTTGTTTACCAAATAAAGTGGATCTATAGGCATTTGCATTGTAAACATTAAATAGAAGTTAAAAAGGTATTACTTTTTATTTCATATATTAATGTTTCAGTTATGATACTCCCAAAATCATTCCGCATAAATCTGCAGATTTATAACAAAATTCTGCGCAGAAATAGCAAAAAATGTCCGCAGATTCCGTCAGGCCCTACTCATGACTCATTTTGTCTGTCTTCAGGTCAGTTCGTCTGAATGGAGAACTGTTGAAGATGGTAGACGATCGAACTCTTCCTCCACTGACAGGACGTGAGCTGCCGTCTGATAAACACATCAAGCTGCCCGCCTTCTCATTTGCATTCTACGTTCTGATTGATGCACAAGCCGCAGTATGCAAATGAGCTCTTACAAAAGACTGCTTTCACTAGAGAATCAGGGAGTAAATATTTTCTCTGTAAGATTATTTAATGTGAGGGAACACTTAAAAACTTGAATCAAATGAATGCATCTATTAATATGAAATCAACATTTTATTATTTATACAGATTCATATTTATTATTCTAAATATCAAGAATAACCTCTGAAGAAGGTGTTTAATACTTCATGCACAACACTGGGCGGATTTAATCCATTTTATATCTGTTTAAATAAACAGATTTGAAACAAGTTCTCGTTAGTTTTTTATTCCTTCTTTTTTTTTTTTTTTTTATGTTTCAGAGTGATTCATGATTATTCTCTGTGCAGGCCGGCTGTGGCAATCAAGCCATTTGATTCTTAGTCATTTTCTGGCTGTGTGATTCGCATCTGTGTGTTCAAGTGCTGCATTCGGCTACATTTAGATTTTTTAAAAAGTGCTAGAGACTTTTAAGATTCCTGTCAAAGCCCAGACATAAGAGGTCTCCATTTAAGTGCACTTTTTAGTGTCTCTGCACTCACTTGAGAGTCTAAGCTGGAGCGCTCAAACATCTGGGGTGCTTTTATTTGAGAACAGCTGGATTAGGTATTGCTAGACTAATGCTTATCTTTTGAATGTGTTTAAATGTCAGGGAGAGTTGCTAGAGTATGGCAAGTTTATAATACAAACATTTAGCATTTAAAATGATTGAGAGTGCTTTGCATGAACATACACACCACCAACATATATAGGTTGGATGAAAAGTAATAGGCAGTGTTTATTGGTTATAGAACTTTAAGTGTAACTGGAGTTACTGGTCTCTTAGTCTATGATAGTAAATAGGATTTCATATTTCCAGTGCCAATAGGACAGGCATTGGCCAGGAATAAGAAATATGAACTTCATTGCCAATTTTAATACCAATTAAACCAATAGTTAATGCCAAGTTATTTTTTACACACCGTGTAGAACCGTCCCCTAGAGAGAAGCTGTTAATTTTAATAGGATAGTTCACCCCAAAAATAAAAATTTTGTTCGCTAAGGGGATTTTAGAAGTCTTAAAGATTTTCAAGTAATAGAAAATATCTGGAGTTTAATTTTTTTTTCCTGCCTTGTTTGTGACTCAGAAGCCGGCAGTGTGTTGTTTTGGCCAGCAGGCGGCGATATTCACCGTCGTACAGATCGTTTTTGAGGACTCTTGTAAGTAGATGAGTGAATCAATGAAGACTACGTTATTGATTGAATTTTGTTGTAGTTTTCATTTGTGATATGTTTCATCTTTTCTCTATAGTCTTTTGGTTAAAGATTTTATATTCAATAGGTGTGGGAGTGTGTCGATTTTGAAAAAGCAATTCATAATTACAAATTAACATTTTTTTGAGTAAATTATTGTTACAAAATATCAAAATGATCAACATTTATTTAATATTTTTAACTGTGCGATAGTTTTCACTTTTTATCTCATAATTTAGATTTTTGTTCTTTGGCTGTTCATTTCAAAATCACACATTGCATTTCTATGAGAACCATTACTTTGCCATTATCTAAATATTGTCAAAAACACTATAATTATATTTTTATATCACCTAATTTAAACTTGTCATAATTTCAGGGTCATAAATATGTTTTTTTTTCATACATGACTTTCTGTCTTAATTGCAATTTTTGTTAGATGACAATGCTATATGACTTCCTAATTCCTATTTAATTTTTTTATCAAGTTTATTCTCATTATTTGACCTTTTTATGCCAATTTTTTTATTCCATTTTAATTTCTCCTAATTGACATTTTATGACATCATTATAATTTTGTATTGCATAATTTCAACTTTTAATCAAACACAGTAAATACTTATATGACAAAGTAATGTTTTATGTTACTTTAACTTAAGTTAATATATATATTGTCGTAGTGTCTGTGTGTGAATGACAATGTATGGGTGTTTCCCAGTGATGGGTTGCAGCTGGAAAGGCATCCGCTGTGTAAAACAAATGCTGGATAAGTTGGCGGTTCATTCTGCTGTGATGACCCCTAATTAATAAAGGGACTGAGCTGAAAAAAAGTGTATTAATATGAATACAAGCTTTAACTTAATATTTTGTATTTTGTTTGACTGATGTCAGTCGAGATGACTACTCTTTATATCATAATGCCATATACAGTAGTTAACATTAGAAGTGGATAACAACCTTTCATTAAAGTTGTCCTAAAAATATTGAACGACACCCACTTTTTTCTTAGCATAATTTTGAAAAAATAACATTTAAAAAAAAAAAGTTTTGATCCATTTCAAACATTGAGTACTATATGATTTGCTAAATCATGTAACACTTTGGATATATTTTTAATTTGTGTTACCAAACTTACCCAGCACGCTGTTGAAAATCAATCATTCTCATCTCCATGTTTAACAATATATATTTGTTATTATATTACTTTTGTTCTCTATTACATTAGTTCAGTTGTAAATTCTAAATTATATTAGTGCAATTATAAATTCTAAAAAATTATTAAGAATAATGCGGTCAGTCAGTACCATGAGCACATTTTCCAGAAAGCTCAGTTTATCTGGACTGTGATGGCCGAGAGCAGTGAGTCCGGCGGTGGCAGATGCAGAAGGGCTCGCTGTTTACAGTGGCACTACATAATACACAGCTTGTGTGATGAGGAGAGCAGAATCCGGCAGCCCCTGCCAACCACACAATATCTCCATCTCCTAGGAGAAATCCCACAATCCCTCACTCCAGCAGCTTCATTATAGCCACCGTCTCTGAACATGAGAAGATTCAGAGATTTTGGCTTCCCCTTTGGCTCATCGTACTCAAATGAATCTCTCAATCGAGACATTTTACTTTTTGTTTTTATGTCAAGGACAGATAATATGATGATGTGTTTATTTTTTCCACATGTTTGTTCAGTGACAATTTCACACTCTTTATTCCTCTAGTAATATTATTGTATACTCGCTGTTAGTGGAAATAAGAATTGTAAGTAATAATGTAAGTATTTTTTAATGAAACAAAATAATACAATTCTGTGTTTAGTTTAATATCTGAATGTGCACACTGTAGACAATAATACACAGCTCAAAAGTAAAAACTAAATAAAAATAAAAAAATCAATTTAAGTATACTTGCGAACACCTCAAGCATACTTTGAGTTGTAAGTGTACTAAAATTAGTGAATTAGTATGCAAGCAATTGTGTTGTTTCAGTACACACTGGGACTAAATTTGCTCTTTGTTGTTGATAAAAGCATACAAAGTTTTAGTAACAGTAAATAATTATTCGTTACATTATTACTGTGTTCTGCAACTATACTACAAGTCTTATACTGTTTACTAGTTAAATTGATACTTGTAGCATAGTTATTAATTCATTCGTTCATTTTCTTTTCGGCTTAGTCCCTTTATTAATCCGGGGTCGCCACAGCGGAATGAACCGCCAACTTATCCAGCATTTATTTTACGCAGCGGAGGCCCTTCCAGCCGCAACCCATCTCTGGGAAACATCCATACATTCTCATTCACACACATATACTACGGACAATTTAGCTTACCCAATTCACCTGTACCGCATATCTTTGGACTGTGGGGGAAATCAGAACACCCAGAGGAAACCCAAGGGAACACGGGGAGAGCATGCAAACTTCACACAGAAATGCCAACTGACCCAGTCGAGGCTCGAACCAGCGACCTTCTTGCTGTGAGGCGACAGCACTACCTACTGCGCCACTGTGTCGCCCCATAGTTATAAATAGTAATGTTAAATGATTGCTTTCAACTTCTACTGAGCGCTAAAGAAGATATATGGAATACATGTGATTAACTACAAAAAAAGTAGACAAATGAGACATTAAAATGACAAAAATGCACGCTTACTGTAGTTTAATATATGAACAAATAAACTTTATCTTTGCACTGAATTTTACACCGTTTACACACAAGCTCCTAATTTTATTGAGAACACTTAACATGTTTAATTATACTTATTGTTGTAAGTATTCTAACAACAATGTGCTAGTAGTCAGGACTAGTAAATATTAAGTACACTATTAGTTTACTGGTATATTTTTTTCTGCAGCTATTCATTCATTAATTTTCCTTCGGCTTAGTCCCTTTATTCATCAGGGGTCACCACAGTGGATTGAACCAATAACTTATTCAGCATATGTTTTTACCTAGACAATGTCCAACTAGCTGCAACCCAGTACTGGGGAACACCCATACACACTCACATTCACACTCATACACTATGGCCAGTTTAGTTTATTCAATTCACCTATAGCAAACTCCGAGATGCCACAGAGATGCCAACTGGCCCAGCTGGGACTCTGGGAACCATTGATCTTCTTGCTGTGAGGTGACAACCACTGAGCCACCGTGTTGGCCTTTTCTGCTGCTATTCAGAAGTTTAAAAATATAGTTATATAAGTTTATAGAAGTATAAAGATAGTTTAGTTAAACTGTTACTTGTAGCGAGGCGCCACGGTGGCGCGTGAGTAGCACGTTCGCCTCACAGCAAGAAGGTCGCTGGTTCGATCCCCGGTTGGGGCAGGTCCCGGTTGGGCCAGTTGGCATTTCTGTGTGGAGTTTGCATGTTCTCCCCGTGGTTGCGTGGGTTTCCTCCGGGTGCTCCGGTTTCCCCCACAATCCAAAGACATGCGGTACAGGTGAATTGGGTAAGCTAAATTGTCCGTAGTGTATGTGTGTGAATGGGAATGTATGAATGTGTTTCCCAGAGATGGGTTGTGGCTGGAAGGGCATCCGCTGCGTAAAACAAATGCCGGATAAGTTGGCGGTTCATTCCGCTGTGGCGACCCCTTTTTAATAAAGGGACTAAGCCGAAAAGAAAATGAATGAATGAATGAATGTTACTTGTAGCAGATTTTAAATATGCTTGAAGTATTCTCTCAGTAAACATGAACAAATAGATTGAACAGCACTAAATATTTTCAGGCGCCACGGTGGCGTAGTGAGTAGCACGTTCACTTCACAGCAAGAAGGTCGCTGGTTCGAACCCCGGCTGGGTCAGTTGGCATTTCTGTGTGGAGTTTGCATGTTCTCCCCATGGTTGCGTGGGTTTCCTCCAATTTCCCCCACAAGTCCAAAGACATGTGGTATAGGTGAATTGGGTAGGCTAAATTGTCCGTGGTGTGTGAGTGAGTGTGTGGATGTTTCCCAGAGATGGGTTGCAGCTGGAAGGGCATCTGCTGCGTAAAAATTATGCTGGATAAATTGGCGGTTCATTCCGCTGTGGCGACCCCGGATTAATAAAGGGACTAAGCCGACAAGAAAATGAATGAATGAATGAATGAAATATTTTCTTATTCACTGTTCGAAATATTTTGACCACCCACTTGTGGTTCAATAACAACTTGAAAACTTTCAGACTTAGTTTTTTCTTTTTCATTTTTCTTCTGAAATTGTATTTGTTTGTTTGTTTGTTTTTTTCAACAAGTTGTCAGAGTTGAGTACTCCTTCACTTTAAGATTGTGTGTGACGCTGTGTCATTGATTTTTCAGCACTCAATAATAATAAAAAAATCTTTTATTAAACATGAGTTTAGCCTCTGTCTTTCTCTCTTTAAATCTTTCTGCAGTTCCTTGCCTACGGCTGTACTGTTTGGAGTCCAGGGGTTTCCAGTTGGTGGTCTACTACAGTATAAGGCTGACGGTAATTATTTGATTTTAAAATATTTTCATGTGGGGGAAAATGTTTAATAAATGAACAATATTGAGTTAACCTGAAGGTCAACTAAATATTCATTATCCCTCCTACATTTCAATTAAGTAAAATGTGCAGTTGTTAATGAAAATGATTAACATTTTTACAGTGTGGGCAAATTATGTCAATAAAAACATTAATATTGCAATCATTATTGGCAACACAGTTTTGTGCAATATGTATCAGATAGTTTTGTACTGCTTCTTTTCCATTAGACACATTCTCGACTCCCTCAGAACTCAACCACACACAGACTACTGTACAAACTGTAAACTCAAAATCAAATACTTTTTCTTAACAAAATAAACACTCAAACTGGTATGGAACAAGTCGAGGATGAGTATGACAGAATTTTGAGTTTACCTCCCAAACAACTTTTTAACAGTTTGTGTGTAAACAGGTGAAATGTGTTGTAAGGTTAGAAATGTGTCATTGTTTGAATTGTTTGGTAAATTGAGGATAAAATGCGACAAGGAGTGATTAAACTATCAGTTAATGTTCATTTGAAGTATAACTGTGGGGTACAAATGAAACAACAACTGCAGTGTACTCTGTTTACATTTATTAGGCCAATTGAGTCTATAAATATAGTACGCTTTTGGTCTACTATTGCACTTATTTTAGTGTGTAGTATGTTCAATTATACTAAAACCTTACCAGAACAAAAAAGGCGGAGTAAACTTCCAAGCACCTCCCACGAATAGCTCAGTATTAATCGCTAGACAACCAGCCAGTGTCCCCTAAACTCGAGGAAAACAGAAGTTAAACTTTGACATGACTGCTAAAAAGTTGCAGTAGTCGTTTAATATAATACTCGACATGACATCCAAATCTAAAACAGCACGGAGGTTGACGATTTCGCGCTGACGTGCACGCGTTGTTACAAATGGACAGGACGCGCAGGTTCATTTTTGCAATAATCTCAGGTAGGATTCTGCCATTGTTGCCTTGTATTCAACAGCTTTCACTGTGTTTTGTTCGTCTGCAAAACAGATAGAGCGCATTTTACAACACCTTGAACAGCAGTAGTACCAGTTTGCCGAGTTTTCATTTTCATAAACTGCTCTCTATTAATTTGCTTGTATTTGTGAATGCGCTCGTGACATAAAGAGTGGGCGCTACTCTTTCTGTTTTACTGCTATTTTTAGCACTGGGATATCGTTGTATGTTATTGTACACCATGTGTGTGTTCAATTTCTACCAAAAAAATATACTTTAAACTAAATAACTATACATGTAGCTAAAAACTAGGCTAGGTTAGTCACTAGCCTACTGAAATGGTACACCATGCATAGTACTAGTACATTGGTTATACTTTCTACATAAAGTGTTTGAATAATATCAATATTTACGGTCTGACTTTCTTAGCTACTATTATGGAAGTCTTCTATTTTTAGCACTGGAATTCAGTTTGTCCATTAGGAGACATTCTATTGGTTAATCACAGAGGGAGGGTTTTTAAAGTGTAACTACAATCAAAAGGCGTTAATGATCCAGTATAGCATTAGCCAGGAATCCTGCAAGAAGGTCTAATGCCTCATACGTGCATGCATGGTGCCACCTGTGATTTGTTTGTTGTCTATCCTCAGCTGTTGTCCTATGCAAACACTCCCAGGCTGAATGGAATGCCACAAAGGCCCCAGCTAATGGGACTGTGTCCTGCGAACACCATGCAAACAGCAGCAACTGCACAGGTAAATGTCAAAGACACCTCTACCTGTGCTTCTCAAAAATAGGTAATCACGCCTGCAATGTTTTTCTGCTTTTACAAAGATGCAAAAAGCATATTTTTTGAAGCTGTGGTGAGTCTGACTACCACTGACTTTGAAGACGTGAGATGTAACACGGTCTTTCCCCCTGTTGTGTTGTAAAAAATGGGTTTCCCCTAGGCATGATATGAAAGGTTTGATAGCGTGACCACCTGCTGAAGAGATAAATAGGATATTAAAATAAAAAAATCCTTTTGAAAGCATGAAGTTTTGCTGGAGTTATTTGATCACTAGGAAAGAAAAAATCTGTCAAATTCATTTGCTTGGCATGCAGGGCGTTGCAATCTATTCACAAAGAAAAAGTGGACTCTTGTGGTAATAATTCAGCTTCTTGGTAGCTTCCAAACCCATTTTTAAAAATTGTATTTAATTTAATCTAGTCCAAGCTCAAGTTCAGCATGTCTGTATAGCAGGTAATCCTCTATGACTAAGCCAGATCATGTTGCGTGTAGCTAGAGGTGGTAATTAGATGCTTCCCCATTCAACTTTTAGTTCATTCTGGAATCACAGCTCAGGTTTCAGTATTTGTAGAACATTCTGACACAATCCTTTGAACTGCGCTTGGCCTTTACAATTAGCTTTTTTTGTAGTGACATTATAATGTGAACAAGGTTATACCATTGCAGTTTGACTGTGGTTACATTACTATGGGTTTTAGAGATGCTCAATATCACAATATAATATTAGCTGTGAGGTGATTTAATAACATTTCAATTTATCAGTTGGGTGACTTTGAATGTTTAATTTGTATGCTCCCTTCTGCTAGTTTTACATTTTGCAGTCATTTTGTGCTCATTCAGAATTAATATTTAAAACTTACATTTATTGTAACAGCCATGAACAAAAGAATATAATTACTTGTTTAGATGAAGTCTGTTGTTGACACTGTTAGTAATTAAACACATTTGGCAAGTTTTAAAATAAGAGAGGAATCCAGAATCACATTTTTGCTGCAATTTGTTTGATAAATACAATGATTAACTCCTTTTTATATGCTAATAAGGCAATTTATCCTGGTAGATACAACTCTTAAACATCTTAATAAATCAATATAAACCCTTGGATATGTTTTACTTGGGCCCAGGTTATATACAAGATTACATGAAATGATTTATCTGCTCAACATTTTCTACTCTTGCCTGTCTAAGAATATATATATATA